>PVKB01000602.1:0-297908 GCA_004027205.1 Ctenodactylus gundi | reverse complement strand
CCTTCAGCGGCAGCAGGAGTGTGGGCCCGCAAAGCCTGCAGTAGGATTTCCCAGTTGTCCGTCTGTTTATTTTCTTATGTATTGCATTTTAGGAATACACAAAGAGATTCTGGCTAAATACTTCCAGACTCCAGATGGGCTTTTGACAAAACTTTAACCTTCTTGTGTATGATGATCTACAAATGAAGACACCATTTGAAGGGTAGTATTAAAAACAAACAAACAAACAAACAAACAAACAAACAAACAAACAAACCTGAAGCTGATGAAAGTTGTGCTTCCCAACATCCTGTCCTACTTCACATCTGTGAGGAACATTGATGGCTCCGAGTCCCTTCCCGGGCAAGATACACGCTGTCCATTTGGGCAGGGGAAGCAGGGAGATGATTAAAGGGTGGAAAGAGGGTTGTTCCTGGCAGTGTGATATTAGGGTCATTAACATGTCTGCATCTCAGAGCCAGTGTGCTAATATATTATTCTATCTATTAAAATACCATAAAGATTACCTATAATTAAAGATGACTTACAGTCTAAGCCATAACTAAGTCTAATTTCATGCAAACCCATTTAGGGTGAAATCACTTTAAAGTGGAATTTAGCGGGCCTAGTGAAAACAGTTTCTAGAAGAGAGGGGGCAAGACTGTGTAATGGCAGTTCAGTCATATATTATGGGCGGAACACATTTAGGGGTCCATATTCAGTGCAATAGGAAGGACACGTATAAAGGAATGGTTTTTGCCCCTAGTAAACTACCTTCAGTGTTGAGACCCTGTCCTTGGTTGTTCCTGCAGCCCTGGGAAAAGCCTTGGGCGCCATCCCGTTCCCAGGGACCCAGTCCTGACACCTTCCTACCCGATGTGAAATAACGTAGTGCTCACAACAGCCGAAAGCACAGATGAAACTTTGTTCTTTCTTTTGTGTGGAGCGCTACCATTTGTTTCCCGCCTGGCAGGAGAGTTTCCACTTTTCTTCCTCCCCCCAGCTCCTTTCTTCCTGGTCGTGGGAACCCGGCGGCGCTGGGCGCGAGGGCGCACACAAAGCGGGGGGCGCAGCCCTGAACCCCGTTCCCCGCCTCCCGCGCGGGACGCATCGCAGAAATGCTCCTTCCACCTTCCGAATCCCAGTGGAGAAAAAGTATCCACCAGCAGTTGTCTGGGCTCATCTGCAAGTGAATCACGCAGGGACAAAGGATGAAAGGTGGCAGGCCGGCCATTCATCTTGTTGCGCCTGCACGTCCCAGGGACTGGCTCGCTCTTTCTCTCTTCTTTCTACCTTCCTCTTTCTTTCTCTCTCTCTCTGTTCCCTGTGCAAAAAAGAAAAGGTCTTGCTTTAAAAAAAATTTTTCCCAACAGTTAGCAAAGGATATATTTCGTGCGCATTGCCGTATCTTGCATTTAAGTACAAGATGAATCCACCCTTCCTGCTGGACCAAGACTTCTTCGCTGTTTGCTGCTATCCAGATGCACTGCATCTCTATCCAAATATCCAAGACCGGAAACAGGAAAATGGTTTGCTTTCAATGTCACAAAATACATGAGCTACCATTTTTGCTCTGTACAGCCCAGTGGCTTTAACTACATTCCCAGTGTTGTGTAACTGTCACCGACAACCTATTAGCAGGATTTAAGATGCTCTGCGGGAAGTCTGTGCAACAATCGCTCCCGGCTTTCCCCTCCCCCAGCTCCGACTAGCTTAAAAAATCTATTCTTAAGCTCGTCATGAAGTTAGGACTCTTGGCACTGGGTTTTGGAAGAGCTGGGGTGTGTACAGCAAGGCAGAAAGAACGAAGGTAAAGCCAAATTAAAAGCAAGCCTACGAAAGGCCTTTTATTTTCCCCTCCAGGAGAGCGGTGTCGCTGGGATAACGGCCGGAAAGACTGGGAATGCACGCCTGGGAGGAGGACCCAGACATCCCAGGGCCAACCTTGTTTTCACCAGAGTGACCGACATGACAGCGAGTCAGTAGTCTCCGTTCTGAAAAGAGCTTGGTTTATACCTGTAAGGATTTCATACAGTATTTGAGATCAAAGAAGTGGGTTTTCTAGCTTATAAAACTGTTCTACTGAATATTGGGGGGTATACTGTAATTTGATCAAAAGGTTGACATGAAGGCTGCAAGGAGAGTCTGTAAAAATTAATTTATATCATCACTTTCCATTTTGCAAATCCCTGAGGTTGCCTTTATTTTGTTTTAAATAATCACTTTTTGGCCTTTTGGTCAAAATCAAGTATATTTTGCTTTAAATGAAAAACAGAAATATCAAAGTCTGTAAGGAAGATATATATTATGGAGGAAATTTGCAAAAAAAAATTTAACTCTGCCAAATTCATCACTTAACTAATCTTTATTACAGCCAGGCATGGTGGGGTATACATGTAAGCCAATCATTCTGGAAGGCTGAGGCAGGAGGATCACAAGTTCCAGCCATGTCTGGACAACTCATCAACATGAATGATCCTGTCTCAAAATGAAAAAGTAAAAAAATGAAGGGAGTAGAGAATATAGGTTAGTGCCAAGAATCTAGGATCAATCCCCAGTACTGGTGAAAAAAACCTGAGACAAAAGTTAAATGAAATAAATAAAAGTGTTACTTGTACTGATTTCCTTCTACAGAGATCTTGTAGAATGAGTTCCCAGTTAGGACCTCATTTGAGTGACTAATGCTCTCCTTCCCTTAGTGGGAGTCATGCTGGTCACTGTCACTGACTGAAGAATTTTAATATCTTGTGTCAAGTGAAGAAGAGTTTGTTAATAGGACTCTCAGGGCAGGTGTGGGGGTAGTGGGTATGCCTGAGCCAGAGGCCTGAGGGCACCGGGTAGAGGCAAGAGGCTCAGCTGGTAAACTGGGAATTTGTAGCTCTAAGAACTAGTTCTAATCAGCTTAAACAAAAAGTAGATTTATACACCAAAGTAATTGGGAAGTGGGAACTGAACATTCTCGAATGCAAGAGCTCAAATGGCATCACAAGGACACATTCTGTGTCAGCTTTGCTGTCTTTGTGTTGGCTTGGTTCTTTCGCAAACTCATGTAATGGCCACTAGGATCCCTAAAATATTTTCACCCCTCAGGCCAGCAATCCCATCAAAGATGAAAGAATCCTTTTCTCCCCACAGCTTCAGCATGCCTGCGCAGCAAGAAGTAGTTAGGCTGACCTTTGGCCATCACTGTGGCCCAGGGCACGGGCACAGGGACACTGTGGACCACCTGCCGATTTGGTATAGAGGAATCAAGCTATGAAAATCATGCTGAAGATTTCCAACATGAGAGTTTTTCTGACAGCCAGGAGGATGAGGAAGAGGAGGAGCGAAGAAGGAGGAAGAAGTAGATGAGGAGGGGGACATGCTGGGCAGATAATACTTTGCCCAACTCTCCTGCTAGACTGATCCAGCATAGAGGTCAGTGTGTATCCACTGTAAGTAGTAAAGGTGGGCTAGGCTGCTGGACATATGCACGCTGGTCCATGTATGATGGGCATTCCTCTTATTGATGTGATACTCTGTTCAAAGGAGTCCTGAAGACTGACCGCCTTTCTTCAGAGGATCCAGTTAGAACCTACCTATGGATCTCCCTTCCAGCTGGTCTAGCTGGGACAGGTGGTGTGAGGATCAGGGGTTGTAGGGATGGATCATTTTATAGGCCAGGCCCAGAAGGAGTACATATATCCTAGGTTCATGTCCCATCAGCTGGAATTCAAGCACATAGCCACACCTAACATCAAGAGAGGTGGTAAATGTCGGCCATGTGCCCACAAAGAAGAGGAAATAGATTTTTGGCAAACTGCTATCAACTTTTGCCTCATGAGCCACCGGCATTGTGTAAGAGAATGGGAACCCAGGTGCACGTGCAGCTGCACAGATGCCACAGGTACCACGTCAGCTCGTAGCATCCTCTCAGCACCCCAATCAAAGAGGAAGCAGAGGCATTGCGAGATTGCTCACTGGTTCCAGGTTGCAGGACCAGAAATCACTGGGGCCACAGACAACCACACAACATTAGCACTGGGAACACAAAATGAGAGGGTGTTTGTATGGCCCTTGGTCAGGCAAGGTCCATGGGAAACACTTACCGGGGGCTACGATGCAAGTAGCTCAGTGGCACAGCACTTGCCTGGCATGCATGGCGCTCTGACTTGAATCAGCACTGCACAGAAAAGGGAAAAAAATGACAAGACGTGCTGGCCAAATGTCATGTCATTAACATGCTCCTCCCCTTAAGCACTATGTCCCAGAGGAAGTGTCATCTGCAGGTAGAGCTTCAAAGCTGATATGTGGGTATCAGACAGGCTGGCCAGTGGCCTAAAGAGATTGGGTGCAGTTACTCAAGGCAACTGGTGGGCTGGCCACATGTCACTGGGGAAGCCCTAAGCCTTCCTGGCTGACGGCATTCCTATCCATCTCAGCAGGACCTGCTTCTCCACTTGCTAAAGTCACTCTGTCATCCGGTCTTCCAGCCCACGTTTCTCCGTGACCTGTCTGTGCATAGCCTTCTCTATGCTTGTCCACAGACAGTTAGGTGCTCCAGTCCAATATCCCTGAGGGGTGCCATGCATATTCTCATCAAAAACCACTTAGCCCTTTGCTTTGTAGTATTTGGGACATGTTCCCTCACTGCCCTGCTAATTTTCTAAAGAACCAGTTTCTCTCTCTGTGTCTCCATGCTTCCTATCCAGCATGACACGAGGAGGCACGCTCAGCATCAACTGAGTGTTTTTAGGAACTGTAATTAATAGCCAGAAATACTGGGCAATGACTCTAGTCCAGGCATATGCAAATGGCTGTCATTTTACCCTCACAGTTATGTGATAGAGGGGAGGTACAGGGGTTGTTGGTATCCTTACTTAGCAGTGAGAAAACAAAAGCCTGCTGAGATCAAGCTGTCTCTGAGGTCAGGCAACAGAAATAAGCCAGGTCCTGTGGCATATGCCTGTAATTTCAGCACTCTAAGAGGCTGAGAAAATGGCAAGTTTGAGCCTAGCCTGGCTTAGTGAGACCCTGTTTCTAAATAAAAAATAAAAATGGGCTGGATATGTAGTCCAGTGGGGAAGGTCCTGGGATTGAATCCCTATGACACAAAAACAAACAACAGAGACCACTTTTTGACATGTGCTATGTTGCTTCCTTGGGCAAGTTAGATTTAGTGACAGAGAGGCCTGGACCCGGCTCCATGTCAGAGTAGAGAGGCATCTAGGAGGCCCAGAAGTCATTTTCCAGATGCCTGAGCAAAGACCCTGGGGAGTGTCTGAGGAGGTGAGGTAGGGACAGTTTCCTTCAACTCCAAAGGAAAACCTCCCTGAGGGACCAGGTGCAATCCAAGGGTCAGAATAAGTAGCGGCTGCCCAGGATGGACCTTCATGGAGCTGGAGGAAGAGTATGCCCCATTCTCTCCAAGAGGGAGACACAGCCCAACATGGAGGAGGTGCCAAGGGAGCTGCAGCTCTATAGAAGATTAGTAAGAATGTTCTCAAGTGCTGGAAGAGGCTGCCCGTGCCACTGCTGAGATGTAAACGAAGTCAGACTCAGGAACCACTGCTCCTACTTTCCTGAGATTCTTCAACCTTGCAATTGTGCCAATGTCAGTAATTTAAAAAAACTCTTTAACCTTTCCAAAACTGAAACTCCTCTGTTCTCTTTTCTGATTTGTTTATTTTGGAGGCAGTAGGGATGAGGGGAGGTCAGAGAGGCTGTGGTCCCTGCAGCAGGCAGGCCCTGGGAGAAGAGCCTGCAAGACAGGAAGGAGGGAGGAGTGGCTGGAAAGGAGAAGTGAGTCCCTTTGTGCCAGAGTTCCCTGAAGAGGAAGGAAGACAGGTGGTGAGAGGACTGGTGGTTGCCACTGTGCCGGGACCTGGGGAAGGACACAGCTCTTAGATAACTTTATTCCTTGGCTCTCAGACACCAGGACCATGTGAATCATACAGAAATTCATGTTTGCACTCGGCAGAACGCTGTGCGCTTACCTCCTTATCACAAGTGCTGTTTAAATTAAATTAGGAAGGAAGGACTAGAAGCTTTGTGAAGCTCTCTTGTGAGGATTTGGGGATCCCAGACACTTGAGGGCGGAAATCACCCGAGACTTGTCATTGCTGAGGGTGCACACTGGTTCCTGAACCATCTGCCTGGAACTGCTGGGTCAGGGAAGCTGCTGGCTGCGGTGTGGGGTGCAGGTCAGGCCCAGACAGAGGAAATCAGGAAATTTAATAATCAGGACGATTTCCTCCCAGGATTCCAGGCCTCCTTTTGATTCCTAAAGGGAAAAGGCAGAGTGAAAGACAGTATTTATTTTTCTTTTAGCTTTGTGAAGTCGACTAGTTATTTAACTACAGTGAAAACCAAAAAAAATCCAAGGACCCTCTTATTTTGAACACTTCCCCTATTTCTCGAGAACCAATGTTATTCAGGAACTAGGATCTTTTCTTTAACTCAGTGGATCCTGTAAATGATTTCCAGACGAGCACAGAATCTTACAGTTCCCTTGAACCAACCTGAAGGACACAAAGACCAGAGCCATGTGGACACTCTGGGGTTGAGAGCAGGAAGTGGACAGTGAGGAAGAAGTGGCATCTTTGAGTTTAGAACTAGAAGAAAAAACAAAATCATTTAAGGTTCATTTCTTAGCAAAACAGATTTTCTGAGGAACAATTCACCTTTGTTGAAACTCTTCTTGGTTCTCTCTTCTTCCTTACATAATTCTCGATTTCTTTTACTAAAATGGTATCACAAATGATGTAAAGGTTTTATATCAAGGAAGTTCCATGGAAGACAACAAGAAAAAATGTTATGGGGCTGGGCCTGGTAGCAGAGGCCTGTAACCCCAGCATTCTGGGAGGCTGAGGCAGGAGGACTGCTACATGGAGCCCTGCTTAAGCAACTTAGTGACTTAGCAAGACTCAGTCACAAAATCAAACATAAAAATGGGCTGAGGATATAGCTCCGTGTGAAGGCTCTGGGCTCAAACTCCAGTATGAAAAAAAAAAAGTTAGGAAATGACCCTTAGTCCCCTACGATGAAGGTGAGAATGGGAAAAGGCCCAGGACTCTCTGCTGAACTTGAGGCTGGGGTTGAGGAAGGGAGACCCCAAGAAGGAGGACTACGCACTGAGTTCAGTTTTGTGTCACCTGCCTAGTAAACTATGACTCCGTGATATGATGCAGATTTTGTTTTGTGGAAACCACGTGTAAAACTTGGTCACTTACGCTTTCTCCCGTGGCTTACAGCACTGCCCTTATTATTGCATAATCATTGTATACAAGATCCAATAAATCACTTTTGTAAAAATAGATCTTGAGAGGAAAATTTTTACCAAGTCCCGCATAACGTCAGGATTCAATTATAGCAGACTGAATCATGTCCCCAGGTGTCTATTGATAGTGTGGCCCTCTTGGGGAACAAGAAAACACATGGTGCAAGTGCAAATTGTGTCCAACATTAGTGTTACAATGGAGCATGTGGGCTGACTGGGAAGCTCCACTCATAAGTGAGTCTTGAAACTGTTCATTGAAAGCAGTGGCTGTTGATTCTTCCACTTCCTTCTCCTTCCTCTCCTTTCCCTCTTGGCTATTTTGATGTAATTATCTGTGCCTTAGCCCCAAGTCTGAAAGAATACTTTCTGTTGGGCCAGGTGGCACAGGCCTGTAATCCAAGCACCCTGAGAGGCTAAGGCAGGAGGATCACAAGTTCCAGGTTAGCCTGGGCGGTTTAGCAACTTAGTGAGATTCTGTCTCACAATCAAAAAACCAAAAGCATGGGCTGGGGATGTTGTTCAGTATGGCCACCCTAAGCTTGATCCCAAGTGCTATGCTATAAAAGTACTACAAAAGCAAGCAAGCAAGCAAAGGATATTTTGAAAATCATGTGGCTACCTTAAAAGTAGTGAGGGAAAGTTTGGGCTCTCCTGGCAATTTTTTGGAGGCCCCATGTGTGTTGGTATTGAGCAGCGATGGCTGGAGGAAGGGTGTTGGAAGTCACAGCCCCGGAGATGAGTGAAGACTTGCCTGGGGGTGATGGAGAGCTCTCTGGGAGGGATGAGCTTCCCTTCGGGGAAGGGCTGGGAACCTAGAGGAAGTCCCTGTGGTCAGTTGCTTCATACAGGATCTAATAAAATGAACTTGCATAAGCCACCTGTGAATGTGTGTACATTTCTGTCTCTTCCCACCCCACTCTCAGATTTTTAAGTTCCTTAAAACACAGCTATTTTTTCCCCCATGGCTTCTGATTTAAACAGAACAAAACAAAAGACAAGTGGTGTGCTCCTGCTGTTGTCTGCCAAATGTCTGGTGCATAGGAAGGAAGCATGGTTTTGCTGAGGGGTCAGGTAGGGTAGCCTTAGGGACCCTTTATTATCACCGGCCCTGCATTCTGAAGCAGGGCTCTCAAGGAGTTCATGAATAGGTTCACTGCAGCCAGCAGTCGCTCTGACTTCACGTTTTAAGCCCTAGGTCAGCTGGGCCTGGTGGCACAGGCCTGGAATCCCAACATACTGGGAGGCTAACGCAGGAGGACCCCAAGTTTGAGCATAGCGTGGGCAATTTAGTGGGTTAGTGAGACCCTGTCTCAAGATGAAAAATAAAAAAAATGGGCTGGGATGTAGTTCAGTGTGAAGGGCCTGGGCTCAAATGTCAGCAGTGCAAAAACAAAACAAAACATAAAACAAGAAGCCCCCGCTCCCGAGCCTCTTCCCCAAAACTCTGGGTCAGCCCACAGCCCTTGGCGCTGGAACATCCAACAGAATCCTAGCAGGGTTGAGGAGAGGCCTGGAGACTAGCACCCTTCCTCAGGGCTCCTAAACCTTCTAGAAGATGCTATCTTCTAGGCCCTTCTGCTGGTCAGCCGCTTTTTATTTTCATTTTGGTGCTGGAGACTGAATCCAGAGCCTTCGCTCTGAGCTACGCTATCAGTCCCTTTTTATTGTTCTTTTGAGTCAGGGTCTCCCTGAGTTGCTAACTCGCTTGGGGTGGGCTCTAAATTGCAGTTCTCTTGCCTTAATCTCCTGAAGCTGGGATCCTAGGTCTGTGCCACCAGGCTGGCCTTCAGGAACAGGTGGGAGGCGGCTTCTTCCCCTCCTGCTGCTACAGATCTGTTTCTGAAAACCAGGCCTCCAGAGCTGGGAAGCCTAGCCCGCTTCACTGGAGCTGTTGTTGCTGCTGACAAGGCGGCAGCTTGGGAGCCAGGCTCCTTTTCATCAGGCCCTTTGTCCTTTTACTTTCTAGTGTCAGCAGTCCTAGGGACAGGAAACTGTGCAAGAGGAAGCGCCAGAAACCCCATGACTGAATCTTTCTTGTGGATAAAATTTCAATGTACATGGAGCTGTTTGTACATGTTTCAAAACATGTGTGTCGATAAATCTGAGCTCTATGCCGGTCTTGCTCTTTTCAGTTTTAAAAAATGATGTGGATGCCTGGAAATAAACTGTGTGTGTCCCAGGCACTGTGCTGGGCCACTTCAGGGCAGGTGCAAGGTTCACATAATCCTGAGCACTCCTAATACCCTTATGTTGTACAACCCATTTCACAGGTGAGAAGAGAGAGGCAGGGATCATTTAAGTAGCTTCTGCTAAGTAGCTGGGGCCAAGATTTACCTGTGGCCTCTGCACTGCTGCCTCTGGGGACCCTTGTGCTCAGTGACACATTCACTCTTCAAGAAGACTCTGCTTCCTGGGGGAAGGGTGGGGGAGATGGTTAAAGACAATCTGCCCACGCCACCTGGAAGAAGCCTTGGCGGGTGGCTGTGTTGTGGGCTAAGGTATCATTATCTGCTATTTTCATACTGCAGATGGAAGCACTTATTGAAAGGGCCCAAACCTGTTGAGCCCAGACATGAAAGGCCTCTTTCCCTGAGGGGCAGCAGACTCCCTGTGGAGTGACCCAGGCTGCCTCTTGCTGTCATTTATTTATTTATTTATTTTTACAGTGGTGCTGGGGATTAAGGTCAGGGCCTTCACATTGAGCATTTTTTGACTTTTAAGTCAGGTCTTGCTAGGTTACTGACTAGCACAGGCTGGGTTGAGCTTGTGATCCACTTGCCTCAGCTTCGCAGACTGTTGGGATTACAGGCCTGTGCCATTGGACCCAGCTTTTCTTATACTGTACTGGCTTCTCCCTGCCCCTGTTCAGAGGGACAGGGCCTGGATGAGCTGTCTGGTCAAGGAGAAGCATGCCTCCCTGAAATTGGGCACGGGACCAGCTGAGATGTTGAAACTAGTCAGCTGGGGGAAAGGAGAAAGTCAAGTCTGCCTACGGGTCTGCAGAGGTCAGGGGCCTGGCAAGGAGAAAGGACTGCAGCCTCTGCCACTGTAGCCGGGAGCTGGAGTGGGAGGCAGTGGTATGCTGGCCCATCAGCTGATGGGAGAGGGACTACAGACTGTCTTTAAGCTCCTTCATCCACGTCCTTTTTCTCTTTTGGATTTCACAATTTGATAGTTTATTTTTCAAATTCCCTCCCCACAGTCTTTCTGTACCTCTGATAGCTTTACTCTGACAGAGAAATGTTGCTATCACTAGTGAAGCCTCACCCACTGCCTGTCACTGATTTTTTTCCCTCCCCACTTCAGTACTGAGGTCTGAACTCAGGGTCTGTGCACTGAGCTACAACTCTAGCCTCTGTATTTTTTTTTTTAAACAACATTTTCATTTTGAGACAGGGTCTCACTGAACTGCTAAGTTGCCCAGGCTGCAATCAAACTTGTGATCCTCTTGCCTCAGCCTCCCAGAGAGCTGGGATTACAGGATTGTCACCACTTTAGTTTTGGAGTTCCTCAGTACTATTTAATTCCAGGTTCACACCATAAATATTGGGTGCACATTTTGAAACTGTTAAGACAAAAAAGTGCTACTCAAATATATCATGCTCCATCTTATTTCCATCTTGGGACAGTTCTTGCCACCCACTGGTATTCAGAAACATGCACTGTATCCAATGTCGGTTAATCCAGCTGGTAGCCCACGGAGATCTAAAATGTGGAACTACAACATATTTGCATAGATGGGCTTAAACAGAACAATTAGGCGTCACCAGTGTCCCTTGCGTAGCTTAGCAAAGGAACAAAAGTGGCAATATAGGACTGTGAGAGGAGATCAGACACTTCTTGGTGTGAGGCATGAAGAGAGCGGATCACAAGAATGATAAATCACTTCTCAGCTCTCGCAGCAACCTGTTCTTGAAGGCTTATGGGGAAATAGAAAGTAACACTGGAAGTTTAGGCATTTTGTCCTAACAAAATAAACCTGATTATCATTAACCAAATTCCTAAATTTAAACATATTTCTAATGAACCTATACACACTTAACATTTAATTAATTAATAATTTTTTTTGGTGGTACTGGGGATCCAACCTAGGGCCTTCACTCTGAACTACATCTCCGGCGCACACATTTTTTTGGTTTGTTTTAATTTCTGGGGCAAGTTCTCACAAAATCACTGTTCCCCAGGCTAGGCTCTAATTGGGGATCTTTTTCCCTTAGCCTCTCAGAATGCTGGGATTACAGGCTTGTGCAACCGAGCCCAACTTGTACATATTTAGATCAGACTACCTATTTTAATTGAAGTTAGTAAAATCACATTTGATGGACATGAAGACATGAAATAAAGTAATTTTCTATGTACGTGAAGAGGCTCACGCAAATATATATTATCATTATACATTTTAAATGAATGGTATGATCAGAATACCTGCCAGGATACCTGCCAGCCTGATGCCTGGCTCTATGCCTCTGGTTGTTGGACCCTGGGGAAAGCGTTCCTGGGCTCTCTCTGGGAATAGGGCTGAGGGGTATGGTGACATACAGTGACCATTCAGTGGTATAAAAATATTTCAGAATTTAATAACTGATAAAGCAGTACCAGGTGAGTAGCAGGGCTGTGAAGAGTTGCTTTTAATCTTACATCTGAATAATTAACACGTTAAAAGTGATTTGGAGAAAATATCTATACGTGTTCTTTAATGTTAAGAAGTTGAACTAGGTGTGGTGGTGCTGCCTATAATCCCGGAACTCTGTGAGGCTGAGACACAAGGATCAAAAGTTTGAGCTCAGCTTGGGCAATTTAGTGACTTGGTGAGAGAGACCCTGTCTCAAAATACAGAATTAACAGAGAGCTGGGATGTATTTCAGTGTAAAGCTCCTTGCTTCAATCCCTACTACCTGCCCTCCCGCCCCACAGAGGTATTTACTTTATAGATTCAGGGGATCATAGGTGCTCTGGCCAATCACCTCAGATGGCATGCTTCCTGCTTAGAGCGCTCTTTCACACTCACAAACGCTTCTTGTGAACTACTGAGCTGCTCTGTAAAAGCTGAACACAGAGCACCCAACACGAACCCCTCCCAACCCTCCCATCTGTCACTGAGGCATAGGGGCTTATGGATTTCTAGAACCTGCTGTGAGTAGCTCAGTTGCTGAGTGCCCTCCTCAGACTCTGTTTCTATTGCTCTTCTTTTGGTTCTTCAGCAAGTAATGATTAAAAGCAGACTACTTGTAAAGAAAGTATTTTAAGGACAGAATAGATTTCACCTGTGAGGAATGTTTATGTTTACGTGTAAAAAGTTTCTCCACTAACAGTTACTGATGAAAGTGTTTTTCTTCTTTTCTTTTTTGAGTCCTTGGGATGGAATCCAGGAGCCTATGTATGCTAAGCAAGAGCTCTGCTAGCTCTCCAGCCACACCTTTTACATTTTGAGACATAATCTCACTAAATTGCCCAGGCTGGCATCACATTTGTGATCCTTCTGCCTCAGCCTCGGAAACTGGCTAACAACTAGCCAGATGAAGGTTTTTGGTGTTCCATTTTTATTAAGTATGATTTGTTGAACTCTCTCTCTCAACAAACTCCAAATAAGATTTGGTTTTAATCCTCTGGAAATTATTAAAATATAATACTTTCAGCCAAGTGTATGGTATTTCCTAAAAAGAGAAATAAAATCCCTTATAATATATAATTAAACAAACTTCAGTAAGGAGTGCAAAATTGGTTACTTTAAGGCTTTTATATACATTTCTTACTGCAGTACATGTTCATCCACCCATCTGCATACAGTCATCTTATGCACACAAATTCAACTACAATGAAATATATTTATCTCAAAGAAAATATTTTATTCAGAATCAATGAATTTCAGAACTTCCCAAGATCACTCTGTTCAAATTCCACATGGTCTGATTTACTTGTTCAGTGTTTTACAGGACTTGAACTCAAAGCCTCTGCACTGAGCTCTAGCTCCAGCTCCCCCTTTTATTCTTTTCCTTTGCTCTTCACCCCACCCTCCAGTCTTGCTAAGTCGCTAGGTTGCCAGGGCCAGGCCTGTCTCCTAGAGTGCTAGCCTCACAAAGTTGCTCCGGCTCAAACCCGCAATCCTTACTTTACCATTCCCCCCCCCCCCCAAGTGGCCCCAGTACTGGGATTACAGGTGAGACATCACCTCAAACTTGTTTTAAAAAATATACCCCCAGCAATATTTCTGTTAGATTTCAGAGTGCAATGTTTGTAAAGACCTAACATCAGCATTGGCTAGAATACTGAACATGAAAAAAACCCCATGATGACAACTATTTTAGTTATTAGAGGACAAAGTTCCTGGGCATCTGAGTATAATTTATAGAAATGCTCTTATGTGCCTTTAGTCACTTGGGATTTTGAAGGTATGGTTTGAATTTTGTCCCCAGCATCTAACAGACAGTGAGATAGGAGTCAAATGAGCTAGTTAATCCTCTGAGCCTCAGTTCCTTCTACTGTATAATGGAGATAATTATTAATGCAGCTCTCTACTACTCAATAATTGGAGGTGCTTGACTCTTTGTAGGGACTCTAATGTCAGTCTCCTTTCTGACTCATCTCTGGGGTCTGGCTGAACACAAAGGTTAGAAGGCATCCGAACAGAAATCACTTGGAAAATCTAAGTCTCTAAGTTAAACGTTAGTAACAGGTAATGGCATTGGACTGAATGGACAGGACAAGAGTGGTTACTTCTGTTGCTTGGATAATGGTTACTTGCATGAGCTATTTAAAACTATCTTGCAAACTATGAATCAAATAATGTCCATTTAATATGTTAAAGTATCTAATTACTGATTCATCCTGGAGGATCTACAACCTATACAAAAAAAAAAAAAAAAAAAAAAAAAAAAAAAAAAAAAAAAAAAAAGAAAAGAAAGAAAGAAAGAAAAAAGGAATCCATTCCAGGGGAACACGACTGAAATTGTTTTGAAGCCACAAAACTCCAAGTATGAAAGTTGATCAAAACAAAATGCATTTTTCCTTCACTCTCATAGTCCTACAGTTAAGAGCCAGTAACTTGTTAGTTGAATATTCTGTTTAAACACGGAAGGCAGGTTGGATTACACGGCACAAGGGCCTGCATCCTGGCTGGAGCTGCTTTTACCTCTAAAGTTTCATTTAGGGTCAAATGAGCAGAAACCTTATACCCTCAGTTAACATTTAACCACTGCTCAGTGGTTTAGGTTAAATGTTAGTACTACATCTGGAAGTCTCACGTTAGTGGCTTCAAAAGGCAGCACAATTAACATTGCAGCTCCTGGATGGAGCAAAGCCTTTCATTTCACAAATGCTATATTTGTATTCAGAGATATAAATATGCCACACTGAAGGAAACCCGTGCTACTATTTGATTGATTCATTTCCTTGCATTTAAAAAAAAAATCCCAAGGCCCTCCATCTTTAATCAATGTAGCTTGACATTCGAGGGAGACCAGAATCTGGGTTAAGTAGAAAGTCCTACCCTATAGCCTGATACTTTTCCACCTGCCCAGGTTCTGTCAGTGCCCTCCTGGGACTTCTCTTCCCCCATCAGATCAAACACCCTTCCCAGGACAGCCCCCACATGGCTTCCGCGCAGGGAACAGTCATGCTGACGTTCCCACAGTGTTCTGTCTTTCAGCATTTGCTTGGCCATAGTTAACTTATCAGACACACAGTCTGTTAACTCCCAGCTAGTCTGTAAGCACCCTAGGGTTATTGACAAGCATTTACATATAACAAAACTCAAAATATTTCACTAAGATATCACATTTATTTTTTTAATTCTTATTTTTAGTTGTTTGTTCCTGTTGCTGGGGATGCAGCCCAGGGCTTTCACAGCTATCTCTAGATTATTTTCTGTGTTTTGATTATCGCTGAATTGCTAAATTGCCTGTGATGGGCTGGAACTTGTGATCCTCCTGCCTCAACCTCCCCGAGTGCTGGGATTACAGACCTGTGCCACCAGGTCCCATCTTAAAAAATGTGTCATTTTCAGATCTGTTGAATGGCACCTGGTAAACCAGCTCAGGCAGCTTAAAAAACACTCAAGAAACCTATGGAGACAATAAGCAATATCCTATTCCTTTTAAGAAAATTTAACAATAAAAAAGAACATTGAGACAAAAACCATCAAACACTGAACCTTAAATCCAAGGACACTTTAGTTTCTGCAGGAATTTCATGGTGATGAAGACAGAGTGTTTAGAATACTGCAATTTTCTATTTTAAACACAAGCACAACAAGCAAAGAGAGCGAATGAAACTCAAGGGGACAGAAAAGGTATTCCATTCCTGGTCACTGCTCATATTAGAGTGTGGAGCCATTTCTAGCATCAACAATGACGGCATAACTTTCAGTGAAAAATATCTACCAGGATCCCTCTCCTCTGAAGCTCCAGTCACATATCTATTTAATGGGTATATTTTTAATATTGTATTAACATGTTTGTAATAACGTAAATAAAGAGAATTTCTGTATTAGTTCTTAAAATTGCAAGCTTCTCAACCTTGGTTCATGTATCCGAAGAATTTTTGTATTCCTCAGTGCATTTATCTCATGCTGGACAACTGACACTGCAGAACCACCTAAAACACTAAGGCTGGGTTGTTGCAGAGAGACACGAGGGGTGCTGTGGATGGGGACGCAGTCCAGCCTACAACGCAACAGGTACTGCTGCACTCAGCTGTCTCATCTCTAACATAGGGCTGTTATCACTGAGCTCTAATATTTGTACGATGATTAAAAGGTAGAAGGCAAGGGGTTTGTGGGCTTCCTGGTACACACTAGTTCTTTTTTCAACACATGGGTAATGAGTTCCTCCACTTTCCATGTGCAGTCACATGTTGGGAATTCTAACAAAATGCAGAAAGTCAAGTTTTTTGTCCCATGGAATTAAGCGTGATGGCAAAATGACCTGTGGATACGATGTGGTAGGCAGAAATAGATACTCTGGGGGGACTCAAAGGCTATGAGCAGATAGAATAACCGTGGTGTGCGTGCGGGCATGCACTGTTTGTATAGGGTGTTCAGGGGGCCTAAGAAAGTGTGGCAATGGGGTTTGCACCTACACTGGGGGCAATTTCCCAGGAGAGCGATGTCAAGTGCAGTCCTGCAACAGGACAGCAGGCTGGGCATGCTAAAGTCAGGAGTCTGAGGATAGGAGTGCAGGGAGCTAGGGCAGTAATAGGAAGGGTCCCAGATCATGGGGTGGAGATTTCATAGGCCTTTGTACACTCTTTGGATATTCTTATTTCTTAAAGGGGGAACCATCGAAAAAGTGCAAGCACAGAAGCATTCTATGCACAGTGGGAAAGGTAATACATACTAGCTATTACTATGTACTGTAACTAAAAGTGATTAATACTTGGGAAATGAAGAGGCCCTGCCATTGTTTTGTTTTTTAAGACAGAGTCTGTCTGTGTAATCCAGGTTGGTCCTGAACTTACTGTGCCAACCAGGCTGGGCTCACGCTCATGGCAATCTTCTTGCCTCAGCCTCCCAAATGCTGGGGTTACTGAGGTGTGCCACCACACCAAGCTTATGTGTTGATGGGGAACTGACCCCGGGATTTTCCTAGGTGAATACTTTAACCACTGAGCAATGCCCACTGTCACTGTTCTTTATTTCAACGAGATGATTGAAAAACAGTTGGGTCTGAAGGAAATGCAGTTTCTCTTGAGTGTAAAATGCTGGAACATCATCATGAGTTTCAAGGGATTTGTTTGACAAAGCTGTTCCAAAGCCAAAGAACACTGGTTCTCAATGAAAATAAAACTGGATTTTAATCCTAGACTTAGGATTCATTAGCTGTAGTGTTGAGAGAATTATGCTTTTTCTTCTTGGGTTTTCTCTTATCTAAGCCACAGGATTGACTAATGATTAACTGAGATATAGGTAAAGCAATTAGCACAGGACCTTAATAAGTAAATATGCCAACAAAAAAGGAGTTGCATCTTTTACACAAGCAGAGCACGTGAATAATTCAGCATCAGTACTCTTTAAAGCTATCTTTCCTCTAGATACTGAAAAAGCACACTTAAAGGAACAACAGCCTTGTGATCAAATTACTATTCTGATTCTACACAATTCATCCTTTAAGCAGAAAAGGCAAATATTTTATGATTCAAACATCATCAATGGCTGTTGAGGAATTTAAAATATTTCAGTTACATAGTTTTGACCACCAAGAAAATTCCACTTCTTCTATCAAAGTAATTTAAAAAAATCCTCAGCGGTCTCTAAAAGAAAAAGCAAGCTTCAGGTCAGAGCATTTGCTTGAAATCCGTTTTATACAGTGCAACAAAAAATCAGAAGCGCTCTTCAGAATTTGTGTAATGCAGTGAAACAATCAAAACCACTTAAGGCCTCAATTAAAACAGCGACACAACCCTGACAGGAAATTCCAATCACCTATATCAAAATGGTTGATAGAAACAATGTCTACAAGAATTGAACGTTACAAAGAAAGAGCTTGCAATAAACTGCAGATGCGGATTTCGTGACTGACAACTTTTATAAAAAAAATCAAACAGAAATCACTGTTGCAATTCAGAAAACTTGTTTCCCAAGCAAATAAAAACATCTAATCCACTATATTATATGGAAAAACAGTCTTGCCCACTGTACGATTTTTTTTTTCCGGTCAGTAAAACTGCAGGTTTTACCGACTATCGGAGGCTCAATGTTTCCCACCGTGATGTACCACGAGACCTCCAAGCCCGGCATCCCACGCTCCGCGCGGCACATCGCGGGGCTCACTCCTCGCTGCGACGTGCTGCTCCGGGTAACGGGAGGCCGCCGTCACGCGTGGATACACCCTGCCTACGCCCGCCCGTGGGTGCGCACGCTCCCGCCCCGCCGGCCTGCTCGTCAGTATCCCGCCAAGCACGCAAGACGCCTCGGCGACGACAGGAAGGCTGTCGCGCGTGACACCCTCCCCACGCCAAAGGGACACACACCGGTGGCACCGCCGAGCCTAGCTCTTAGGCTACCACAGGGTGGGCCTCCCGATCGGACTCAGGACCCGGACTGGCCTCGTCCCGCCCCGCCCAACGCAGGCGCGCTCTGAGCCCGCCCCGCCCCGCCTCCTCCGCTCGTCCGCGGCCGGCTGGGCGGGGCGAGCCTCTGAAGGGGGCGTGGCCACAGCTTCGACGCGCGCACGCGCTCCATAACGCCACGGCTACGTGTCTGGCCACGTGACGCCCACCCCGCGAGTCCCCCGTGAAGCAACAGGACGTTAAAAAAAAAATCTGTTTTGGGGGTAGCAGCCGCTAGGGTGGACGAGAGGTTTTTCTCTAAAATAAAACAAAGCAAAAAAAAAAAAAAAAAAAAACTGTAGTCACGGGCGGGGAAGCGAAGCGCGGGCGGCAGTTAGAGCGCAGCGCCGGCGAGTCGTGGCGCGTCCCGCCGGAATTTCTCTCGTTTAAAGCGCCCGCAGGACGGCACTCGCCCGCGGGGCCCGGGCGTGACGGGCGTGGGGCGGCGGCGACCCCGGCCCGGGCGCGCGGGGGAGGCGGGCGGCGGGAGCGCGCCGGCCGGGCCCGCTAACGGCCGCCCTGCGCGGCCCCGCCCGCCCGCCCCGCCCCTCCCCCCGCCCCTCCCCCGCCGCCGCCGCCGCCGCTGGTGCCGGCGCCGCTGGCAGCGCCGCCTGAACTGAGGCGAACTCCGCCGCCAAGTGAGTGAGGAGGAGGAGGCGAGGAGGAGGAGGAAGAGGAGGAGCGCAGTCGGCGCGCGGCGGAGCGGCAGAGCGCCGCGGCGGGGACGCCACAGAGAGACCCGACCCGGCACAGGCGGCGGCGGCGGCGGCGGCGAAGCGACCAGCCCTTCCCTCCCGGCTCCGGCCCCGGCCCCGGCCCCGGCGGCCCGCGGACTGAGAGAGCCGCCTCCGCCGCCGGCCTCGCGGAGGGCGCAGCGGGCGGCGGCGGGCGGCAGGCGGGGGCCCGGCGGCCCCGGCGGGAAGTGCCGGCGCGGGGATCGGCGCGGGCGGCGGCGGAGCGGGACGCGGCGTCCCGGGCGGCCGGCGGCCGGGGCTGGCCCGCGCCCCTCCCTCCACTCCGGCGGCGGCGGGCGGAGCGGGCTGCGGAGCCTGGAATATGGTCGGGGAAATGGAAACGAAGGAGAAGCCGAAGCCCACCCCCGATTACCTGATGCAGCTGATGAACGACAAGAAGCTCATGAGCAGCCTGCCCAACTTCTGCGGGATCTTCAACCACCTGGAGCGGCTGCTGGACGAAGGTGAGCGGCGGCCCGGCTCGCGCTCGCGGGACCGCCGGGCGGCGGGCGGCGGCGGCGGGCAGGAAGGTCACGCCGGGCGGGACGGAGGGCCGGGAGAGGCCGGCGGGCGGCGGCCGGGAGCCGCGGCCGCGGTGCGGGCGCCGGGCGGGGGCGGTGCCGCTCGGGTGTGCGTTTTGGGGGTCCCCGAGAGCGGCCCCCGCGGCGGCCTGGGGACGCGCGTGTCCCCGCGGAGCAAGCCGTGGACGCGGGGCGGCTGCACGCACACCGGGGGACGATCGGCGTGGGGCTCGCCGCGTTTCTGGAACTACGCGGACAGCGAGCCCCAACACGACAGCCGAGAGCACTTTGTTTTTGGGTCCCTTTGTCTCCGGGAAGAGAGGAGCGTTAGTTAGGGAGTTCAACTTCACTTTTTTTTTTGGAGGTGGGGGCGGGCGGAGTACGAAATACCGCGATGACAGACCTGAGCGCGACTCGGAGTTGCAGAGAACTCCGGCGGAGGGTTTGCCCCGGGAGCCGCCGCCTGTCTTTGTGGGGGCGGAGGCGGGGGGCGTTTTGGGAGTCGGAGAGGGCGATCCTAGTGAAGCCGGGCAAAAAGTTCGCAAAATCTTGAGCGGCCTGCCAAGCGGAGAACGACCAGAGATTCCTAGTGGCGACTCCGGAATTTCTTTAAGAAGTTCTTGCGGCCGTGGCCTAGAATACTCACTTGGGTGGCCCTAGGATTTCGTCGCCTCCGGTCGGGGGGAGGTTCTACAAAAGAATCTTACTTTGGAAACGAGTACCTTGGAGGTTCTCTTTTAAAACATTTTAGAAGTATCTCTAGAGCATGTTTACAAAGAACCTGAACACTATTTAAAGATGGACAATTAATTTTTATTTTGTGAAGAAGAATTTCGAGAGTTTTCAAATACAGACTTGGGAGAAAGGACAGTGAAGGTTAGGAATTTGGACTGTCAGGAAAGAACAAAAGGCTGAAAATGTCTCCTTCATAAAAAGTGGTTAAAGAGTAGTCTTAAGGGCTTTTGTGGACCTAAAAATCATAGACATAGTTTTGAAATATGAAACAGATATTTCTGTTCTCCGTTTGTTTCACGTTTATGAAACATACAGCAGTAATCCTCATTGAAATGAGCATTTCCCACTGTTGGATCAGAGTATCCTTTAATCTCAGATGCTTCAGAGAAAACTTGAGCTGTCCCTTTAAGGGGTTCTGCTTTTCCTATTTGTGTTGGCATTTGAAAGATTGTGGAGGCAGAAAACTTTCTGGAATGTCAAAAAAAAAAAAAAATGCTGGAACTCTTAATTTGAGTATTTCCAAATGTGAGCGCTAAGGGGCGCCAGCTATTATTCTTTTTAACCACGTACATGTTTGGAAACGTGTAATGTTTTCGACAATCGGACTTAAGTTTAGTTAAAATTTAGGTTAGAGATCATTTCATGTGTCGGTCTGTGTCCACATACGTGTTGAAAATACTTAAACTGGTTTTTCATTGGAGTATCTTGGTAGAGTTAAAAGTTTTAGTACTGATAACAAACATAACACTTTGTAGTGCGTTTTTGTAGTGCGGTTTAGAAGAGATCCTTCATATCTTTTAAAATGAAGTAGAGCTTGAGGGTGTTTTGAATGAGCTACAATTAAATTGCATTCTTAAAATGTTAAATTCCCTGTTAAATTTCTGACCTCTGGCTTTGGTGATTTTTAATCATTCAGATCTATACGTTTAAAGTTATGTTGTTTCTAACAGGTTTATTTCTGGCAGTAACCCTTTAGGTTTTCGGTGGAGGAAACCGCTAGCTTGGGATGAGTTTCTCTCTTTTATATGACTTACTCCTCTCATCTTGGCCCGTCATAACTTCGAGCCTTGTTTGCTCCCCCGTGTGAAAGTTCGTTGCTATATATGTGCAGCTAGTTGGTTTAAAATGGACAGCATAATGACTAGGAAGTTTGATTGTTTTTTATCAGACCAGTACAAACATGCAGGAAGAGGGGCTGTTTCTTCACATGGAATAAGCAGCTTCCTGTAATTGTTAGCTTTGTTACAAATGAATTTGACTTAAAAATATTGGATTCTTAAGTGCATCACATTTTTTTTCTTGCTGGATAATTGTGGAATTTGTCACATTTTACTTTGCCCCTTTTATGGTCTGTCATTGTCCAGAACAAATTAATCATGACTTAATGTTTGCTATTAGAAATTTCATTTTCCTTTGTCTGTAATGCTTGGTATAGAAAATTAATTTTAAATTCAGATAAAACAAGTTTTATTTTAGTGATTAGTTTAATGAAGTTATTTACTTAGACTAGATATATATCCTCTAGATGTTTTGAATGTGACTAGTAGTTTTGTTTAAGATACTTTTCAAATAATGAGCTTCTAAAGAACTTTCCTGTCAGTTTGAGTTATTAATTGACTAGTAATAAATTTAGGAATTAACTTTGCTGAGTTTTCCTATTTCATTAAAACTTGAAAACATGAGAGTGAACATTTTAATTTCATGCCAAGTTAAAATTAATCCTCATTTTGTATCTTGACTGTAAATAGTCTTTTTGTGTAATTTTCTCTTTAGATATTTTTTCTGGAGGAGTAGTTGCTTTTTCCCCCTAGTGTCTTCAACATGGTTGTTTTGATGTTGAGAATATATTTTAGGTTGAGCCAGTTATTAACTGACATAATTTGAAGCCTTAAGAATCTTTTATCAGAGGTGATGTGATCCCTGGATTACAGAAAAAAACTGATCTTAAGATACCTTGTTTTGAGAAAGTTTTCATCTGAACCCTGAGACCATCCATGGGAAAGCTACACAAAGAGCTCCCTAGAACTTACCACAGCAGTGTTTTTTTCTTTAAAGACCTTTCTTTGTCATGAAAGTGAAACTTAAGCAACAGTAGTTGAGTGCAAATTACGTTTTTATAAAGTTTTACAATTTACAGTTGAGAATACGAAGAATAAAATCACTTGTACTTAATTCCAAAGAGTGGAAAATGGAGAGCAAAGTATTTTAAATTCAGATTTTTCTTTTTTTCTGTTAGGTTGAAGGTTGATTAAGAATGATGATATGAAAATGGAAAATGTGTGTGAAGAAGCATAGTGTAATTCTTTTTTTGGTGGATATCAGAAAAATTTGATGTGTACCTCCGAAAGTAAACATATTACTCTATTGATGGTTTGTTAAATTTATTTTCATTTTATCTTTTTTTTGGTAATAAATTTTCCATTTCCACCAAAAATAAGAGCAAACATTTCAAATTAGAACTTGTTTTACTAGTTAAATGCTTTTTTATGTTTATGTCTGTTTCTACTTGATGGAGTTGTACCTAGTTTTCTTGAATTTTTAAATTTAAAATTTTTATTTACTTGAGAAACCTTGCTTGTCTACAAAAGCTTTTATTTAAAAATAACATGGTTCGTCGTATTGAGATGACTCTATAGTTTCTTAGAATTTTAGCTTTTCTTTTGTTTGAAGAAGAATCATTGTTGACGGTAATCAATATCTGTGACAAAAGATTTTACTTAGAAGTGAAGTAATTAATCTCATCTTCAGGAGCTAAGACTTTGCTTTTCTGCACAAGCCCTTGAGTTAGCCTGTAAGGATGGGAGGCCACTGTTTGTCCCTAGTTCTTTCCGGAGCCTCTCTTGTCTTCCCCAGGAGGTGTCCCCAGCTTTATATGCCATTGATGGAAGTACTCCTGCAGATCATAGCATAGGTTATTCATTTAGCATTTGTTCTGTGCTTATGAGCTCCATAGGTGGAAGACGATTGCTTTTTAAAACTTTATCCAGTTTGTGTGTTTTATAGCAGAAGTTGTCATCTCAAGGATGTAAGTACAATTGAGTTAATAGAAATAGATGCCTGCCAATCACATTTACAGTGTATTTGGTGTCAACACCTTAACCAGCTGAACATACCCAACTAAAACATGTTCATTTGACTTTCATTGTGCACGGCTACAGATGAAACCTAGGGCCTCTGTCCAAGCCAACATTGATCTTTTACCAGCTGTACTGTCAGCCCACTTTTGACTTGAGTTTTTTTGTTGGGGGTGGCTGGGTGGGTGGAAACAGGATCTTGCTCTTTATACTATAGAGTAGTCTTAAACTCACTAATGTAACCCAGGCTGGCCACTAACTCTGGACAATCCTGCTGCCTCAGCTTGATTTGTAAATGCTTTGTTACTACATTATTGACAAGGTTCTAGAGCTGGAGCTTCTTCAGTTTTCCATACGAACAGATGTTTTTGATTTCTCTTTTAAGGGAATAGATTGCTGTAACAAAATAATTGAAGTTTAACAGTAAACCCGTCTCCTTTAAGCTGACCATATCTGAAACATTCATATGCTCCCCTTTTTGAGGCCATTATATTTAGACATCCTGTTTCTTTGGTATTCAGAGTTATCAATGTGATCACAGGCAGTGTTATATAATTTGACTGGAACTGAAGTATGGTTCATTTGAGAAGTTCATGTTAGCTGATAATTTTTCTAATTTTTTTGCTTTGTGATACAGTGGTAAGCAAAAATTGCCATTCTCTGTCAGAGATGAAGTGTTGTGACATTGTTGGGTTTTGTTTGTTGGTAATTTAAAAGGGAGCCCACAAAACAATTTTCTTTTGGTATGCTGTGAAAATATTTTTGAAGTTGTGAAAAAATCAAAATCTATTTTAGGGCCAGGGGATGAAGGATAGTGAGAGGACGTGTGCCAGGAGTTCGTGATTAGAATTATATGCCAACTCTTAATTAAATGATTGACAAAAATTCATTATTTTCTGTCCCTCCCTATTTATTTAATGTTAAGATACTCAAGTGTGAATTTTAAATATAGCAGTTTGCTTTCTCAGAATGAGAGCTTTCAGGGAATACATAACACCCTTTTTAAAAATCGGCATTTCAGTTTTGGAGCCCAAAATAGCTGGACTGTTTGATGTAAGCTTTGTTATGGTATTATTACATTTTGCATAAAAGTGAAGTAATTTTGGCATTTTTTTTCACTTTACAGAAAAGTAAAATGAGTATTAAGCTTTTAGTAGTCACTACAGTTTGTTGTTTTAGTGTAACTGTGTTAAGAAATGGCCTCTGCATAGAGTTACAGTCTGTGTTAGGTGCTGCCTTCCTTATTACTACATTTAATATTGGTATATGATTGTTTTGTTTCTCTCGTTTCTGTTTTGTTTCTGTTAAAATTCTTTACTTGGAGGTGCCCACCTCAGAGCCTGGCATGTGAATGCTCTCAGATGTGTTGAATTACTGAACATGTTTTTTGACTTCTTTTTTTCTCTAAAAATGGAATATGTGCATAAATTTTTAAAATGAAAATAGAAGCTGACATTAGACACATTAATACTTTCAAGAAATTAAATACTTGTGTAATAATTAGTGATAGCTTTCAACACTTAGAGAAAAAGGTGTAGCTTTTTAATGACCTTTTAAAAATCTGAATATTCTTTGTAATACTTGCACTAAAGGTGTTTGATTTTAATTTTACTTTACAATTGATATGAGTGGAAATTAGATTAAGTTGCTTTATTAAACAGTATAGTTCCCAGCGAGTTCTTACATCAAAATATATGAGTCCATAAAAAATCAGTTCTTGGGGATTTTTGGCATTCACAGAATTACAAACTTTTTTCTTAGTCACTTATAAAAATCAATAAACAGGGTCAGGCCTGGCAGTGCAGGCCCATAATCCTGGTACTTTTCTGAGTCAGGAGGATCTTAAGTTCAAGTACAACCTAGACAACTTAGCAACGTAGGCAAACCTTGTATCAAATAAGAAGTAGAAGGGGCTGGGTTCTGGGTTCAATCCCCATTACCACAAAGCACAGTAAATAGGAAAAAGTTCTTATCCCCGAGAGCTGCTATGGTGCGTTTGAGTGTGGACTGTCTGTATAGCACACTAGTGTGAAACCCAAACCATAGGTGACAGGTTGTCACTTAGCATAGAGCACAGTTATTGTTTTTTTAAGTCACAAGTGGGTCTTATAGAAGACTGCAATATTAATTAAATAAAACATAACGCTTTCATTAAAAGAAATTAGTTTGCTTTACCAGTAATAGTGCTTAAAAATTTGCAGTGAACTTTAAAAAATAGATAACTTGCAGAATGATAAGTGATTGGAGGATTCTTATAATTATCAAGAAATGATTGTATTTAACGTTTTCATTATTTATTCAGCTTCTCGAGGCAGAAACTCTTCAGTAAAAAGACAGCTATCCTGTGCAGTTTATACAAGATCAGCAACATTTTGTTGATATTCATGATGTGGCTTCACATATTGATTCTAACCCATATGCTTTAACTTCATTTTGAGGCTGGTAAAATGAATCGTTTTTTTATTGTAATATTTCTGTCACATTATGGTAAGCAGAATTTTAGGTTGACTTGTTTTGGGTCATTTTCAAAGTGTAAGAAAAAAAAGCACATTACAGTTAAGTCCACAAAGCATGCATGTGTGAACATATATGTCTGTGAGGGGAGACATAGAGTGGATGTGACTTGGCCTCACAGCTTTAAGAGTGGACTCTGGGCTGGAGGGTCCTTTTGGGTAAAATGAAATAACCTCTTTGGCCCAGGATTGAAAGTAACAGCCATGAAGTGAGAACTTTGCAGTTATATTTAGTACAGGGTGTGTCATAAGGACTGGGCACGATCCTCTGATCACTAGTAAGTTATTGGAGAGCCTTTGGTTTTTGAATAGAATTTGGAAGATGCATGATAAAAAACTAGAATTTTTATACTGAAACTTTCATAATCTTTCAGTGTCATAATATTAGAGTCTCAGAATTGTCTTACAAATAGTGTTTGAAGAGATAAGCAGGAAAAAAAGACCTGAAAAAACCTTTCTTTGTCTGTGTGTTTGGGTGTAGGGAAAATTGAAGTGATATCTGAGGATCCTAATGTTTCAAACTGCTGGGATCTGAGAGTTGGGTAGTATCTTCATTGCATGAGTGCCATAGAGATTGAGATCTGAGGAGTTTGTGGCTTACCCATATCCCACGGTTAGGCGGTAGCAGGGTTGGAGTCTCAGTTCTAGTTTGTGATTGATTTTCTGAGTGGTACTGAAAGGAGAAAAAAACAGAATATTTTCATAGGCTTGAAAGCCTTTACTGTTGTCTCTGGTGGGGAATGTAAAGAAAATGCAGGTGACTTTTTACAGATTTTGTGATATATTGGATTTGATAAATGCTGCTTCATTTTTGGAGCTAGAATATGTTATTTTTTTAAAAAGTGGTGACTTTTTTTGTTAAGAGGCTAAAAGAGTAAAGGCATTTTTAGAAGATGTTTGCTCACTCAAATAAATGTTTTTATAACCAAAGGATACAATTATTATAATATATAATACTGATAATTCAGTGTATAGTTAACAGTATTGTTCCTGTTTTTACTACTAGCTATTGAAAAGGAAGCATCATTTCTCATATGTGTAATACGGTAGCTGAATCATGAGTGGAACGAGGAGCACAAAGTTGCCTTGGTTCTAGGTAGGCAGGCATAGAGAGCATGTGCCAGTGGTTTATCAGGTGAGTGACTAAAGGGTGCCAGCTTGGAGTGGTTGGTAAGTAGGAGGTGAATGGATGTAGGCCTCCTGTGGTGACCACTGTAGCCTCTTGCCTGCACCTGGAGGATAGTGGACTGCTTATTCAAGTAGATTAAAGGATTTGTTCAGGCATCATTCTTTGCTGTATTAATGATAATTGTCTTGGTGTGATAGAATTTTTGTCACATGGCATGTGACTATTTTTAAAGAAAAACCCAAGTCAGATTAAATATTAGTCTGAAATTACCTGTACCTACTCCCCTTCCTTCCTTCCTTCCTTCCTTTTTGTTTCTTTTTCTTTGAGACGGGCCTCGCTGTGTTGCCGTGGCTGATACTTTACTCACTGTGGAGTTTAGGCTGGCTTTGAACTCAGAGCAGTCTTTCTGCTTCAATCTGCTGAGTACTGGGATTACCGGTGTGCTTACCACACCTGATTTATATGGTGCTGGGGGATCGAACCAAGGGCCTTGTGCTTGCTAGGCAAGTGCTTTGAACTTTGTGCTATTCTTCAAGCCCTACTCCTGTACTCTTGGTGCTCTCTTTCCACTGCTTTCTTGACTTTGCTTTCTCTGCATGTGTTTGTGCACACATGTGAGCAAGCATGAAGATGAAAGTGAGTTTGTGTTGATGTCACATGCTAATGCGACCATATAGTAAAGTCCAGGAGTTCTTTGACTATAGGTGTGGGTTCTGTGAACTGATTAGTTTGATGATCTTGAACAAAATATGTAACCTCTCTGAACATTCACTCACAAATATATTATCAACTGTTCTCCCAATCTCAGTTCCAGATACTGTGAAGCTGAAGGGTATAAATGTACAAGAAACGTTTCTACTGTAAGGTAGCTGCATTACCTGTTATCTGTCTACATTATAGTTAGGTTCTTCATGATAGGGTGAACCAAATGGAAAGGGAAGGCAACAAAGGTGATTTATTCATATGGATGCTGTGAATATGGGGTACTTTCCTGTGCATGAGATTTACGCCTGGACTCTGGTAGTGGATTAGAAGTCATACAGAACTCAGATGTCTAATAAGATTTTCTTGAGAAATGGAAGTTGATATTCACAGTTGGAATTTGATGAGATGAATGAGAAGGTGGAAGGTCTCCCGAAGAGGGAAATGTGGCAGTTAGAACTATAATTAGTGGATTGCAAGACTCATTTAGGACATGTGTGTATAGATTGATTGTTGGAATAGCAAATGCAAGTGGAAAAGTAATAGGAATTAAGTGAAGACTAAAATGAGGTGACTAGATTAAGGATGAGTTGTCATAGGCCTAAATGATAGAATTAATAGCGTGAATTTTATTCAGAAGGTTGTAGGGAGTTACTGAAGTATTGAATTATCTGGAGATGTAATGAACTCTTCCAGGGCAAACTAATAAGAGTGTATTAAGTATATGAGCTTAAGGAAGTAGAAATCGAATGCTTTGGTAAAGAGTTATGCTGTTGTATATGGTCCATTCATTAGGATTTTTTTCCCTTCTCATATACTCAGGCACTTTACCATGCAGTTACACCCTTAAGAAGTCATTTGAATAGGTATTTTTTTCAAAATAGTAATAAAATATGTTTAGTGCTTTAACAGCACTGTGCTGTTCCCCCAGCTGCCACTCCCTCTTTTGTGTAAGGTATTGATGGTTGAACTCAGGGCTTTTGCACATTACAGGCCCTCCTCCCCTTTGTATTTTTAATTTTGAGGTAGAGTGTCATTAAGTTTTTTAGGCCAGGTTTGAAACTGTGGTCCTCCTCCCTCGGCCTCCTGAGTGCCAAAAGTTAGTTTTTAATTGAACTACCCAAACCAGAATCTCCGTGCCATTCACTAAATCAGTTATTTAAAATATTCATTGTTCTGATGTCCTCACCTTGTTGAGGAAGGCCTCTGTTGAAGTGCAGTACCCTGAATTCAATTCCCCAACACCACATAAACCAGGTGTGGTGGTGCACACTTGTAATCTCAGAACTCAGGAGATCAAAGCAGGAGGAAGTCCTCAAAAAGTCTTTATTGTACTTGGTAACACATGAACAGATTAGTGAGATTAGGTTGAACTTTTCTCCAAACTAATTTAATGATTCATAGTAGCCTCATTTCTCAATGTACTTAAACTCCCATAGAAAATGAAAGCGCAAATTGTTTCTTTATGCCCTATGTATCTAGTACAATGGAAGTTAAATTTAAATGGTGAAATATCAGTATTTGTGTATGGCATCTGTGGCTCGAGTACGTTTTAGGTGCTTTTATGTTGTATCATGTGTTAACTAGTTCCACCATCAGTTCCACTAGCGGTGAAGCTAAGATTGGCATTTGGATCAGAGTTGATCCTTCTATAGTAAAATTAGGTAGGTGGTCTGTTCTGTCTGCCCATCCTTTCTTCTGTCCTTTCTTTGCTCTCTGTAGACCAGAAGTAAATCAAACATTATATATCCCATTAACCATTTTTGCCATGGTTTTAACGAGTTGCTTATCTGCTTGAATCATTTTCATTAGAATTAGACCATGAGGATTTTTTAAATTCCACTAATGTTTCTATAATTATTGTGATACTTGAAAGGTAGCACTTTGTGTCATTATCAGGGCATATTTTTTTGAAATAAGTTTATGCTTATTGTTTTAATTATTCATTTGTTCCTGAAGTAAAATATTGGTTTGTTAGCTACCTGAAATGGTGACCAATGAAAATTTTCTTTCTCTTTTATGATACATTTATGAGCCCATGGATTTTATAGACTGTATTTCAGTAAAGTATATTATTTCTGATGTTTGTATTGTCACATCTTTGGCCAGTGATAATCAAACTAGCTCCTGTGTCTTGAAATCTTGCTTGCTTTCTGAGTAATGTGATGCCTCAGGCTCCCCTCATATCCTTCCTGCTGTCCCTTGGTTCTCAGGCTGGAATTAGCTCCAAGGTGTTTTCAGTGGAAATGGCCTCAGAGGCTTGAATGAAGGTGCTAAATGTGTTCATTGTTGTTAGAATTTCCAGAGGCATTTTCTCTAGACAGATTTAAACAGTATTTAACTTAAAATTTATGAGTTTATGTGTGTATTTTTAATTTTAGCATGACTGTTAATTTTATAATTAATTATGCCTTTTTTTTGCCAACACCAAAGTTGTATTCTTGATTGTGGCTTAATTACAGACATAATGTTTTATTTTAATGAATTTTTCTGAATAATGTCAGCAAAAAAAGAATAAACATAGGTTTTTATTAAGCTTTGAAGTCCATAAGGTAGCAAAAACTCCCAGATAGAAGTGAAGTTTTAAAATTGTATTCTTAGGTAGTTGCAAAATCTCTACTGCAAACTTTTGTCTTCAGGTATCTTTAATGGAGAAGAACTTTGGTTCCAGCAGATGGGGGTATCAGTACACAAAAGGGAGTATTTAGTGATTGAGATATGTTGAGAAATAAGTTTTGCTGGAATAGAACACTTAGCCTCTTGGGAAGAGTTGCTCAGGAATATGACAAGTAACAGTACCTGAATTCAGTATTTGGAGTGGCATGTGAGAATGTTGTGATTTTTGTTTTAAGAATTTGTCCTTTTAAGAAACTATGTATGTTGAGCGTATTAAATATAACTGGTTAAGGATATTTGATTACAGCTATTTTTGTGCAGTAATTTCTGCTTTTACACCTTCATTTGAATTTTTTTTTTTTTTTTTGGTGGGGAACTAAGTCACATGTATTCAGTAGTATCTGATTTGCAGATAGTGTACAGATAGGCTCCTGTTGTGTTACTGTGAGTCAGTAAAAACTCAGCTTTTCTGTGCTATGTGAAAAGAAAGTTCTTTTGGTGTTAAAGTTTATTGTAGTAATAAAAATTATCAGCAGTAAAGACAGTCTTATCTCAGTTTATTATTGTAGTTTATAGCATTATAGCATTCCTTGTCGAGTTTTTTTCCTTAGATAAATATTCTATATTTGCCTTAGAGTATGTCTTGCAGTTATTGAAGAAATACTGCTCATTTTCGTTCTTTTTCAGTTTAATATATGCATGTGCTTTGTGCTTTGTTATAATCAATACAACTAACATACTTTTCTAGTTGAGTTTTATTTTTTTAATAGACAAGGCAGTTGTAAAATTTCATTTTTTTCAGTTACTTGAAATTGAACTCTATACATAAGGAAAAAATATATCTTGTGCGATTTTTATGTGGAGATACAGGGAGGAGAGTTCTGACTGTACTTTGTAGAACTGACAAGAACTTGTGTATTACCTTTTTAATATAAAAGACCCTTGTCTCTTATATTATTCTTATAATGTAGATAACTGAATCTGCAAACATTTTCAGTTTATTTTTGGTGTAAGTGATTTGTTGCCATTTTCTAATCCCCAGAGAAGTAGTGGTGAGGATAGGGAGATACCCTACCCATTGTCTTGAACCTTAATGGAAATTACATTTCAAGGAATGTTAAAAATGACCAGTTTTGTGTATATATTTTTAAAGATATTGTATCTTATAGTTTATGAGCTTTTGAGAAACCTACATTTTCTCCTAGTAATTTGAAATGTCTAAAAATAATTAGATGTATTTATTTTATGCTTATGACATATTCATCTTATGATAAAGCCTAAATTACCAATTAAAAAGTAAAAGTCATCTATAATTTAGTGATAATTGCTTATTTTGATAACTTCTAGGCTTTTTTTAGACTCCTATAATAATGAATATAACTAAATTGGGGCTGTCCTGGGGAAAGAGAAGTGATGTTCTAGACTCAGAACAGAGAACAGTGGCCTTGAGTATGAAAATATTCTGAATAGAAAAGTAATATAAATGTTTTTTAGGAAAAAAGAGCTTTCTTTATTTCTGTTCTGGTCTAGGTTTCCTTGTCTGTCCAGGCATTACATTACAGTTGATACATTAATGTAGATAGATTGCTGTGCTTGGTGCTATCTTTACTTTTTTTTAAAAGATTTTCATTTTCTTGCTGTTTTATGGGGGAGTAGTGTCTTATGACCAATTTTTTATTAACAGGCATACTTACTTTTTGTTCCTTTTTTTCCCCTTTAATGTAGTGTTGTATTTTTCTTTTTCTTTTTTTTTCTTTTTGGGTGGAGACAAGGTCTCGTACTGTAGTCCAGGCTGGTCCTGAACTCACTGTGTAGCCCGGGCTGGCCCCAAATTCACAGCAATCCTCCTGCCTCAGCCTCTTGAGTGCTGGGATTGCAGGTGTGTGTTGCCATGCCCAGTTTATGTGGTGCTGGGTGAGGGAACTCAACGGCCTTGTGCTTTCTAGGTAAGCACTGTAACCCCTGGAACTTCACCTGTTATGATGACATCTATTTTGGTTCTCTTCTGTCTGTGTGCGTTGGTGATTGTATTGGGTTTGGGTTTGTATTAGATGTGTGAAGGAAGAGGTACATCTGTGTTAGTGAGTGTATGACTTTTTCAGGGTGGAATATAAACTATAGATAAGTCATTAGTGTGTGTGGTAGTCTGTATGGCATAATGTGATTTTTGCCACTATGCCTTCTTTTCTTTCTTCCTCCCCCCCTCCCCATTTTTTTTTTTTTTTTTGGTTGACCCTTCAGAGACCGCAGTCTCAGTTTAGAAGGGAGAATGAACATCTGTTAATTTAACTCTGAACTAAGAGAGGCTTTTAGGACAGAAGTTGGAAGGTGTGTTCCTTACAGTGTTGGTATCTACTGGCAGTCTGAGGAGAAAAGACTCTGCACTGGAAGAAGGACTATCTCATACAGGATCTGTGACAGTTAGATTGGTTTATGGAGCATTTTCTGAATTATTTGATAAAGTAATACCTTTTGTCTTTCTTTTCTTCCTGGAACTGTTGTTCTGAGCATATATTATGATACATGTTAGAAAATTATAAAGATCTGTGGATCCTGGGCAACATAACTAAATAATTTTTAATTAATTAATTTGGTGGTACTGAAGATTGAATGCAGGACTTAATGCTTACCATTGACTTACATCCTGTCTTTTCTTACTCCTGAGGCAGGTTCTCTTTAAGTTTCCTAGGCTGGCCTTATATTTGATGTATTCTCTTGCTTCAGCTTTGGAAGTAGCTTGGATTACAAGTGTGTGCTGCAGCACTCAGCTTAATTTATTTTTGTGGATGCTGCCTCACATCCCTTTGAAAAAAAAAGTTTCAGCTGAAAGTAAGCAAGAAAAAAATGTACTTTCTGTTTTTCATTAAACAGTTGTACAACTAACAATTCAGATGATGTTAGTATTGAATTTTGTTGAAATTCACTTGTTTCTTAAACAGGAAAATTTTTATAAAGGTTAATTTCTATGTAGAAGAAAATAATTGCAACAGCGTAAATATTGTGCTGAAATTTAAATGTGGTTAACACAGAGAAATCTGCACATGTTCTAACGTGCATGGTTTAAGTCTAAAATTTTTAAGTTGGGGATTAAGTTGTAAGGTGGTTAAGTGTAGATGGTTAAAGATGTAAACTTAAGATGTTATGACGCAGTGATATTTTTGTAAGATGTAAGTCAGTTACAAGTTTTTATCTGTGAGCTTAGTCTGTGACTATATTATTTTTTCTGCTTATTACAGAAAAGTTTTGATGACTTTTATAGTTTGAAGCAACTTTTAAAAAAGGGAAGAATTAAGAATGGGACTAGCACTTCACTTGTAAGGTCCAGAGAATAAAAAATCATTGGAAAATGGAGATCCAGTTCAATGGTAGATCCTTTGGCCTAGCAACTGCTCTGCGCTGGTTCAGTTCTCAAGGTCATACCATAACCAAGCCCAGATGAGACCAAACCAAACCAAAAACACCACCCAAAGTCCTTGTTCAAAGCAGTTTTGAGATTTTAAAGTTGGAAAGAATCTTAAAGCTCACAGTGCATATATGTGGTATAAAGAAATTTTCCAGGTTAGGAACTGATGGTTTCAGGAATAGTAAGTAAGTTTGCTTTCGGTGCATAATTCTCTCTTAAGGTATAGTACCAGCAATACACTAGAGAGGTCTGATACATTGGAAGAGGAATTATGGAATTATGTCATGACTGAGAATTTGTGTAATATGGCTACTTTCTGATGTGAGTCATCTTAATTATCATTAAATTTTGTTTTGTTGCTTGAAATATCTACCCCAGGTGTCTTAGTCACTTACTTATTGCTGGAAGATAATACCTAACCTGCATGACTTGAGAGAAGAAAGGTTTATTTTAGTACACAGTTTCAGAAGGTCTCTCAGTCCATTTATGCGTGGCCAGCACATGGCAGAGGTCTAGCAGGAGAAAAGCTATTCAAAGCATGGTGAACTGGAAGCTGAGATGGGAGGGCAGATGTCATGTATACCCTTCCAGGTCAGAGCTCAGCGATCCACTCCTTTTGACCAAGCTTCTCTTCTTAACAGCACACAATATCAGTGGCTTAACCCTGTCATCGATGTACCTTCTGAACATGAGGCTTTTGGGCAACAGTCTAGATTAAAACCATAACACCAGGGTATTTTCTTTCCTTCTTCCCTTTCTTCTTCTCTGCTTTCTTCCTTCCTTCTTTCTCTGGAGCCCAGCCTGGTCCTGAACTTACTGTGGAGCCCAAGCTGCCCTTGGACTCAGGACAATCCTCCTGACTCAGCCTCCAGAGCGCTGGGATTACAGGCGTGCACCACCATGCCCGGCTTTATGTGGTGCTGGGGAATTGGACTCAGGGCCTTGCTCTTGCAAGGCAAATTCTTTAACCATTGTGCCATTTTTCCAGCCCCACCAGGGTATTTTTAACTTCCCTCTGACTAAAGTTAAGCATTTAATGCACAAAATCCTTATCGTTAAATTCACATGAAATAAAAAAATGGGTTCATGGTCATTTTAGCGTATTTCAGCAAGCTGATTCAAAGTCTAGGAGCAGTTCAGAGCATATTTATGTAACAGTTTTCACTGGCCATGTTTTATGCAAAATAGGTAATTAAAAATTTTTTGTTACAAGAATGGATCATTTCCCCCCCTTCATAGATTATTAGTTTAAAATGATGATAAGGAAAGTGAGGCAGCAGTTTATTGTGTTGGCTGAGTGTTCTGTGGCTTCTCTGCCCTTGCTAGACTAATACTCAGATAATTGTGTTAGTATTCTGCACAGTGATTTTTTATAAGATGGGATAATCTTACCAAGTTTTGAAGTGTCTAAAATTTTTTAATAGATCTTGAGAAAAAAATATAATGGGTAACAAGTAGAAAATGTCATAAAGAAATGAAGTAATGAAGGTAAAATGCGATTTGATTTACAAAATCCTCAGGTTTACTTTTAAATTGTTGGAAAATTGTTTTATATGGAGATAAAGGGCATAATAGTCCATTTTTCACATTTCATGTTTATCTGTATGAGATTTTTTGATTTTTTTAAAAAAAAGTTGAACTATACTAACTGAATATTAGAGGATTGTATCATAAAAGCAATTTTATTACAAGAAAACTGTAGATGTGCCTCAAGTTGACTAATACTGAATGTTACTTGTTACCTTGTGGATGTTTAAACATGGTTTTGCGCCTGAGAAGTGGGAAAAAGTGAAAGTTTTGGAGCAGATGGTGTTACTTAACAGTACCTTAGATTGGAAGATTTTGGTTTTAAGAGTCTGTTATTTTTTGTTAGCAAACTACAGTACCTATATTCTGTTGGTGAAAATATGAACCAAAGGGTAAAATCTATCTAAATTTTAAAAAATGATATTTAGAAAAATACTTTAGTAAACCAAAATACATATCTGTACATATATTAATAGTAAGTAACCTGAGAAGTTTCATGAAAAAAGGGTATACTTCCTATGGTGCAATCTAGGACTTTTCTATTTCAGTTAAAAAAGTACAGGTTGTGATTGAAAATACTGATTTAATGGCTTGTGACCTGTGCAATTTTAGCACAACTGATGTAGATTGTCACTATAATTGGTGTCCTGCAAACTGATTTTTCTTTTTTTAACCCAACACTTATTGGATGCTGGTGTACATAGATGAATAAGACATAATCTAGTTCCCAAGGACCATACAGTGGTGTGGAGAGGAAAACAAAAATAAGAGACAACAAGACTATAACTGCTGTAACAGAGGTACTTCGCTTAGGGTGAAAAGTACCACATTGTTTTTTGAGCAGGAAGACAAAAATCTCTTCCACGTTCATGTATTAAATAATTTGGCAATTCCTCAAATTATAGGCTTGTGATTTTCCTCTTGCGTGCCCTAAAATGAGTATTGTTTTTTGCTTATAAGAAATTTTGAATTTTTGGCTTATTGGACAAGTTTGTTAAATGTTAATTATATAGATAAAGTCTTAAAAATTAAATGTCACAAGTCAGTAATATGCTTTAAAATATGTCATAGTGACTAGCATTAGTGTTATTATTTGGGAAATATTTCTTTTCAGACTCTCTTTGTGACTTGTTAAGAAAGGTAAAGTCAGGTAGAAATTTTATATTGACTGTTGGCTATTTTCCCAGATGGTGACAATAAAAGCATGCAATAGACCATGGATTTTTAAATAGTGAAAAGATGGGTATTTAATTATCAAACACTTAAAAAGTGATTTTATCTTTCTATTGCAGTTTGGAAATATTTTGGATATTGATTTTTAACCTTGTGGTTAATTCATTCAAAATGACACTGGTTCTAAAAGTTAGAAGTTGTGGGTTTGGAGTATAGCCCAGGAGTAAAGCGTTTACCCATCATGTGCAAGGCCCAGGGTTTTATAATTAGCACAAACAAAAATAAATAAAATATGGGAATTTGGTATTATTTTCTCCAGAAACCTTTGAGGGAAATTTGGTGTATCTATAGAGTTTAGTTCCTGCAGGTGGCATAGTTGTTACTGAGTTCCCTAGGAGAGAGAGATGACTACATCAGATTGAAGAAGCTAGTGTCTGAGGGGGTGTGGTGGTTACCTTAGAATGATTTTGTTATTAGCAGTGAAAAATGTTTTTCTGATAGTTTTTGTGCAGCAGGCCATGGAGTAAAGCACATTTTTATAATAAAGGTGATGAATTTAATCACAAACTGGCAGCCAAATGGAAATTGCAGACCTTGATACTGAGAGAAAATTGCCTATAAAGCAACTCTAGAGAGAACAGGCTTTAAATTTATCCACCCATTTCGACATTGAGGAGAACACTGGAATCATAGGATAGTTTGCTTGGCCTGCTTAGTCCAGATGAATGACACTGAAGTTGCTTAAGCTTTATACCTAAAGGCTTGAGTACATACAGTTTTGCATTTATCAAATAGTTAAAATATTCCTGGCAAACATTTCAGGCACATGTGCCTTAATGAGTTGGGTTCTATTTGTTAATGTTTTGAGGAATATGCCATCATTTCATAGTTTTCTGTATATTTGAGGAACTGCAGTCTTAAAAGGCAGAAGACTGCTTTATAAATAATACTCAATAGAATGTCATCAGTACTGAGTGTTTTAGTTTATATTTAAACAGTCTATATTACAAAATTCAAACACAGAATAGCAGGGTTTTGTTATGGAAAATTTAGGCATTGTCATTTTTTACACTAAGCTAGCTATTATTTTTTAGTGGTAGCTTAACACTCGATCTACTGTGCAGGATTAGAGTGTCTTACCCTGCATTCAGGTAGCTGTATTTTAGATACAGTGTCCCCAACTCCCATGATGTTACGTAGTCATTAATTGACGGTCATGTCTGGGTTCAGAGAGTTATTTGTGACAATTCGAAAGTGAGACCTCTCCAAGGATTGTAAATTGTTAAATGTAAACATGCTAATGTATCTTTTCTTATAATTATGAGTTCCAAAGAGAAATGAGGATTACTTGTAGAAAGTTACTAGATTTTGCTTGAACTCACAACCCTTATTTATTTTCTGGGCAGCCCAGAACAGGATGTAGTAAGGGTTTGCCTGTGGTATGTTAATGCTTATCTCTTTCTCTCCTTTTCTTTCTCTTTCTTTCTTTTCATTCTTTCTGAGAAAGGGTCTCATTCTGTAATTCGGGTTGGTTCTAAACTCACATGGGGCCACGGCAATCCTCCTGTGTGTGCCATCATGCCTGGCTGTGGTAACTTTAAGTTTAGAATTAGAGAATTGTTTAGATTTAATGCAAATGTGGAAACATAGTGTTTAATGATTGAGAAGCAAGAATAGAAGAAAAAAGTTGTACAGATTCTTTGGATTCAGGAGTTACTTTATTGAGATTGTGGACTTGAACTAAAGATATGAAGATTAAAGAGGAAAAGGAGTGTTCCTTTTTATATTAAAGTAATAACCAGTAATTGGGTTTTTATCATCAAAAGTAGTTTCAGGGGGGCTGGAGGAATGGCACAGTGGCCCTAAGTTCAATTCCCCAGCTCCACATAAAGCTGGGCATGGTGGTACATGCCTGTAATCACAGCACCTGTTAGGTAGAGACAGGCGGATTGTCCTGAGGACCAGCCTGGGCTACAGAGTGAAACCCTGTCTCAAGAAAAGCAAAGCAAAGTTGTTTCATGAACATTCTTGAAATCCTAAATTTTTGGAAGCGTAGTAGTCTTACATCCACATGATAAAAGACCATAGCTTATAATTTGAAGATTCACTTGAATATTTCTATCACAGAGATTGGCACTAAGAATCAAGTATAAAGTAAGTCAACTCCTTTAGTCCATTGTCAGCGATACAGATGTTTGGTCATCTGTTTTATTTGCTATAAGTAAGCTTTGGCAAGTTCAAAACTCAGAGGAAGAGCCTAAGATTAATATTTTTCATGCTAAGTCTTTTTGAGAAGTGCTGTATGTTAGTGCCAGTTCTCCTGACCAGACATCAGTGTGTGGAAAGGTTTATTTTTTAAACCTAAAAATATATGAAGTTTAACTTGTATAATAAGATGATGCTAGAATAAGGTATATTGAGATATATCATTTGTTTATATATAATTTTAGTTATATAAGTATGTAGTGTATATAGGACTGCTATTAAAATATTCATTTTTGTGTAGCCAAATGTGAGTTTAATGTGTTGGTTATCAATGTATAATTGGCTTATCTTGTTCATAAGTTGATAATAAATCCACTTTCCATAGATATTATTGGTAGTTTACTTTCTGGAAGGGTTTTTCTTGTGATATGCCAAATCTAGATCCAAAACAACAGTTTAGTTCATGGTTGTTTATGTCAGAGCCTGGAACACTTCAGGTATCTAAGCTCTTGAGCTGCTATGAATCATGTGTTTGACCTGGCTTATCAACCAGTTAGCTCATGATTACAGTATTGTCAGAGTGCTCTGAGGTGAGGAGAGTGACCACAGAAGTATTGCAAGCTCAAATTGACAGTATGAGAGGCCATGGTTTTCAGTAATTTTATTTGCTTTTGTGTAGATAGCTATTTTAAGGTTTTGAGTTAGAGTTATGCAAATATACATTAAAAGATTATACCAAGTATACATTATAAGGTTAAAGAACATATATTACAAGGGAGAATGTTCTTCTACCAAGCCCTCTACCCTGCTTTCACCAAATTTGTTTGAGATTAAAATAATTATTAAATTCAACAAAACCAGTTAAACTCAAGTCAGATCCTTCAGTAGAATTTTTTTTTTTTTTTTTTTTTGGAAAAGTACTATACAGATCATTTGCCCAAAGTGTCTGAGGTCAATTTTTTTTATCATTGTATTTTATTTTTGAGACAGGGTCTTGCTCTGTAGCCCTGGTCCTGAACTCACTATGAAGCCCAGGGTGGCCTTGGACTTATGGTAGTCTTCCTGTCTCAGCCTCCCAAATGCTGGGATTACAGATGTGTACCACCACACCGAGCTTATGTGGTCCTGGAGAATTGAACTTGAGTACGTATTTAGTGTTTAGCGTGTGCTAATCAAGTGTTTTAACCAGTGAGCCATTCCTCCAACCATCTGAAGTTCATATTTAGTGAGCTGTTGTATGCACAGTGGGGGATTGTATTTTAGTTGTTTGTAAGGATTTGTGTATGACAAGGTTGATTATTTGAGGAGGATCTCAGAAGAATTGAGTTGGAGAAATACAGCCTTTTATTTTAATTGCATACTATGTTTTCCTGTAATGATGATTGACTGACTCGCAAAGAGCATTTTTGTAGGTTCTTTCGGTAAGTATTTCTATGCCAGCGAAGTGTGGGAGAAGACCAGTTTTAGACTTTAGATACCCAGTGTCTCCCAGATCAGCAAATGATATAACAGGACTGAGTATCCTTAATCAAAAGTCTAAATGTTTCAAATCACAAAACTTTCTGAGGGTGGGTGAAACACTGTAAGTGGAAAATCACACACTTGACTTCATGTGATGAAGCACAGTCAAAATGCAGGTACACTAAAAAATTGTATAAAATTGCCTTCAGACTACGTAAGGTACATCTTAGCCAAATTAATTTTGTATTCAGACTCTGGTCCCATCCCCAAGACTATTATTTATGTGCATGTATTCCAAAATTTGAAAAGATTCAAAATCAGAAACACTTAAGGTCCCATGCATGTTTGTTAATGAATACTTAACCTGTGCTGTCTTTCAAACCTGTCAGTATATATTATTTCCTGAGTATATAATTTTAGGTCATATATTACAGTATTGATCAATATTGTTATTATTTTGTTTATGTGTATCATTTCCATATATAATGTGTATTAGCCTCCTTTGAGTACACACAGAATCTCATTTCATCTTTATAGCAATCCTTTGAGTTGTTAATAATTGCTTATTATGATGGGGAGGCAGACCATTGTATTGTAAGTTTTTTTAAAAAATAAGATGATGCTTTTGTCACTTTCTCTAGTCTTCATAGTTCTGATTATTATTTACAGTTATGTTGTCTTCTGTAAATTTTCTGAAAAGTAAAACTTTTACCTGACTTTTGAACTGACAGCCTGATAGTTCGGTTTTGGTCAAAGATTTGGGAAAGTCCCACAGTGTTTATTTTTGCCTTATCCTCCTGACATGTACATTACATTAAATTCTCTATAGTTACTGTAATCTACCTCTGACTGTAAATAGTTTTCTTAAATTGGTAGTGTCATTCTTTTCTTCCCTCTGTTGTCTGAAATTGTCCAGCTAAAGATGTAGAGTTAGCTAAACTAAACAGTCTTCTGAATAGTGCAGATTTTAAATCGCTAGTAGGAGATTCCTCTGTACATCACAGATTTATTAATGACTGGATTTCATTCATTTTTTAGTCTCATTGTGATGGTATTAGTGTGTTTGAAATCATTCTTTAAAAAAGATTTTGCTTCAAATTAGTAGTTTTCAACTGGTCCTACCAAGGCACTTCTTGGTGCAGACACATTTTTGTTCTTAAAAATCCTGTTCATCTTGAACTTTCTGCTGTGAAAAATTGGTTTCAAGGAACAAATACCTAATTTGAATGGTAAATTGTGCATTTAAACCTTGTTGTGGCTACTCTAAAATATACAAATTTTTCTTGATCTCTGTCTTTGAGAGAGTTTTGAATAAATCACAGAATCAGAACCACTTAACTGGATAATTGCAGACATTACTTGAAATATCAGTCCTGTGTCATGCTGGAATTAGAAGACAGAAGACTAGAGCTTGAAAAAAGTAACTCATGAAGATGGAAATATCTTTTAAGCTTCTTTCCTGAATCAAATCCGTCAACATAATTTTGTGTTATTATAGTGAGAAATACGCATTTTTTCACTTTTATCCTCTTTTCTTTATTAGAATAATAGTTTGTTTAGAATCTTAATTTTTTTTTTTCTAATGTAGCTGTAGAGCTCTGGCTGACTCTTTAAAGGTGGCATTGGTTGGTGCCATTTATATCTTAGAAAAACACCAAGCCACATATATCACCTGTTTACATGGATGTTGGTTCTTACTGTGGAGTGATTGTGATGAAGATGCATTACTTACTAATGTTTCTGCAGCACGATGCCTGATACCATAGAGAGATGTGAAGTATTCAGTCAGTAATAACTGATTCTTGAGCATTTACTTTGTTCCTGACACTGCAAATACTGGTTATCCAAAGGAATTTAGTCTAACAAATTGAAAAATTTAGCTCCAGGATGATCTTAAATGTCCTATAGAAGTAACCATGGATTGGAAAGTTTAAGTAACTTGTCAAAGGGTGTGATTAGGCCTTGACAGAGCACAGATTAGACTCTCATTTGGTTTTCAATCAACTTTTATTTTTAATAGACTAGTCTTTCTTCCTTCGTTATTGTTCTCTGTATTTCTACTTTCCCCTATTTTCTACTTCTTTTCTATCTTTCCCCCTTTGTCTCTTATCTGTCATTCTCCTGTTGAGACGAGTTGTTTCAGTAGCAGCTACTTTCAGTTTTGAGAGTGAAGTAGTGATGTAGTATTGTCTGGAGTGGAGGCATATGGCTTTTGGAGTTGGAGCTAGATTTCAGTCCTCAATTTGATAACTATGAGTTATGTGATTTTAGGTGAAAGTATAATCCTCTGATCTCTGTTCCATAATTACATGAAGATCAGCGTAGCACTAACTTGTAAGGAAATCTACCCTACCACACTATACTAATAAAAACAGGCTTGACCCAAGAGGGACTTGTTAGGAGTACTCTTTGTATGGGAAGAAATTAGGTATCATTACTCCAAATTCTGAATTCAAGAGAATTATTTTTGTGTGGTGCCAGTACCATCACCAACACTAAACCCTTTCATTTCCATAACATCTTTTTCGAACACGTCACTTAGGTCTCTGGGGGAGGTTCAGGGAAATAAGAGTAGAAGGAGCTGCATAATGTGCTTATAAAGGGAAGTTCACTTTAAACTGTGTTCTCTGGAGATGCTTCCTGTGCTGTGTCTGGTGGGCTTGTTTTCCTGGGTCTTTGTCAGACATAACTGCTGTGGGACTGACGATCTCAAGCATTAAGTCCAGAAAAAGCAGGAACTCTTAGTGAATCTGAGGTCAGTTTTCCACTAAGAGACTCAGTGTTCCTTGGATAATTGTAAGAATGTTGTCTCTCATGCCTTATAAACCCTATGGACATGAAATCTAACAATACTTTTAATATTTGCATAAGTTCTTAGATTATAAGATGATTATGAATAGAAATTCAGTAAAAGGTAAAATAATTATCTTACATTATGGAATAGGTTGAAGCATTTCTCTAAGAGGCGATTGCTGAGTACTGTGCTTCAGCTCTTATATTACTTTGCCATGCAAAATGGGGACCATGTTTTTTTTTTTTTTTTCCAAATTGCTGTAGGGCCTTGAGCTTGCCCAGTGTCCTGCTTCATAGTCAGTACATATTTGTTACATGCGTGCTTGAAGAGCATGTTGTACTATTATCAGGAGACTTTAAAAAATACTCAGCTAATGCTTTCTTTAGGCCAGTTATTAAAAGTTTATACTTCTAGGTAATCAAAAAATTTAATTGTAGTCTGAGCATACTTAGTATACTGTTGACATGATTATTGGCTGTAAGTACAGGGGCTGTTGAAAAAATTTGAGGAATGTTGTCATCATAATCTCTTTGTTGCAATATTAGGGGCAAACTTTTCTTGTAGGTGTTTTATAAGCTAAGACTAATGTTAGGTGTCTGTGCATTTTATGTTTTCATTGACATGAGATACACTAGAGGAAATAGTGTTGATGTAATGAACATGTTACTAGCAAATCCAGAATAAAGTGAGAGAGCTCTTTTTGAAAGATCAGCACATTCATGTTACTTTAAGAGGAAGGAGAGTAAGTTAATAGAGCTGTCAGGCAAATACTGTGTTGACGCTTGAATGAAGTTACAAGTATGTTTTGTAGCTTTGCATGTTTTTGTGCTAATAGTCTTAATAAAATTTGTTCAAAAGGTGTGTTTACCAGGGACATGGGTGTTGGGAATATAAGAAGAGACAAAAGCAAAGTACTCCATCCAGGAGTTTACATCTCAATGAGGATAGCAGGCAGGAAGCACGTACATCTTCTAGTATGTTAGGCAGTATTGGCTGTGGGAATGAACTGAGCAGAATGAAGGGCATCTGTCTGCAGTATTCTAATGGATTGTGGCAAGTTGCAGCTTTAAGTAGGTCAGAGTGAGTCTCCTTGAGAAATTGACATTGAAGCACAGACTTGAAGGAAGTGATGGTGTCAACCATACTGCTCTTAGGGAATAGCTTTTCAAGGGAGAGAGAAGAGTCCTTGTAAAGCATCGGTGACAGAGCCACCTATTTCCTCTGTGGTTGTAGCTGTGTGAAAAGCATGAGAATTAGATTGGTTAGGATAGTTGATCAGAAAGAAGGGAAGCTTGTGCTATTTTTTTTATGGGCCCTCATAGACCTTATTGAGGTTATCAGCCTTTATACCCACTGAGAAAGTGGTCGTCTGATCAGTGGCTCTCCTAAGTAGTTCTAGGTATCCTTTCAGGCAGTCTGAGAACTCAGACTTCTTTCTGCTCTTGAGATGCTGTCTGCTTTTTTTCACGGTTATGTGAATGGACAGTGGCATTGTCTAGAGGCTATGTGCTATGTGATACTGGCAGCACATTGAAGTCAGAAGAGGGTGTTAGAATCTAAAATGACTCTATTAAGGAAGACATTGAAATGATTTCCAGAAATATAAAACAGTACCTTTATCTCATTTATTTTGTTCAAAAACATTGTCTGTCAATTGTTTATGTGATTTAAAAAAAAACATTTTCAGTTTTAATTTCTAGCATCGTTAGGAATTGAAGATAGGACTCTGATGAACACAAACTAGTGGAGCTCCTCAAAAGACATTTGCAAAGTGAAGCCCTGGACAGACATGTTTGGAAAACGCTGTAGACTAGACTTCTTAGCAGAGGAGTAAATTTTCCTCCAGATTTCAGTAGGATGATTCTGGAAAAATAGAGAACAGACAAACAGGAGTAGTGGTAGAAATAGAGTAAGAGCAGATAGTAGTCTTTTTTTTTTTTTTTAGTAGATTAGGTAAAAAAAATCATTGTGGTTAGAACAAGGGTGGTAATGGTTGAAGTGGTAAGTGAAATTCCATGTAAAAACTAAAGTTGAGTACACAGTAGTTGAGATTGAATGGGATGTGAGTTGTGAGAATGGATTTGCTAGTTTCTGAGATCAGGAGGATTAAGCTCAAAGGTAAGTTTGGTTTTGAATATGTCAAGCTGGTATGTTGAAAAAGCAGTTGGGTGTTAATTAGTGTTTGGAGCCAAGTACTGAGAAAGGAATTGGTGTTTGGAACTGAGGGTGAAGTATTGGACTGGAATGTCCTTTACCAGAGTTTTTGTTAGGTTGCTTTGGTAAATTTTTATATAGCATTTAGTTTTCATTTTTTGTAAGTTTTCATGATTTCTAAAAGAGTGCTATGTTTGGCATTTTAAATCTCATTAAAGTTGCTTTCTAAAAATGTTGTTAAAAGTAGGGTGTACACTTTTGGAGACAGTAAAAATGTAGTATATGTAGCTTTATTGGTAGCAAAATGTTACTCTAGTTCTTTCAAAAGTAAACCAACTATAGTTTAATTAGAGGGGATCCCATTGCTTACCATATTAAAGTGTTTTCACTTCCAATTATTTTGACATTTGAGTGCACTGAATAATATGTTGCTCTTGTTACAGTAATGGAGCTAAGATACTTTTGCTAAAGTTTTCTAATTCAATCATGTTGCTAGGAATAAAAGGCCTTTATGATTGTTTTGTATAATAGGTTGTTTATTGTGGCTTAAACTCTAGCTTTTCCACAGTATGAGAGTTTTTTATATGTGAGCTGTCATCTATGAATGTTGATACTCATTTGCTTTTGTTTATGGAATTAAGAATGCTCATATCATGTGGTACATGAATACCATTCTTAAGCTTTTACTTTATCCAGCTTAGGTGAGCTTTGGAATATAATTGTAAAGGGTAAATAAAAAAAAATCAAAGAAACTGTTACTGAGGAAAAGAAGTTTACTCTTCTGCACAGCCACAATCCAAAAATTTGGGGGAGGCTGGTTTCTAAGTTGACAAGTTCCCTATCATATGTAACCCAGGGTCTCAGCCCCTTTTTAAGTTGCATTTTAATTTTGAGACAGGGTCTCGCTTAGTTGCTCAGGTTGGGCTCAGGCTTGAGATTGTTCTGCCTCAGCACCCCCAGATTCCTGAGATCACAGAGATGTACCCCCGTGCCTGACCAGAAAGGGATTAACCTGAACACAAGTGTGTAGGAGCCTGTTTATATGAAGATTGGTCCATTACAAGGGGTAGTCTAAGTATTTAGGTATGTAATTCTGACAGGAAATAGGGCAGTCATTGAATGTGCCCAGCCCTTGCCTGTCAAGTAACCTACTGTTCTGTCGGGTATCATTTTAGAATACATAGAAGCTGGAAATGTGATCTGGAAATGTGATATTTTTAAAGACAGGCTCTCACTCTAGGCCACAGTAGTCTAGAACTCACTGTGTGGTCCATGCTGACCTCAAACTCATGGCAGTGAGTCCTTCTTGGCTGTGTGCTGGTATTACAAGTGTGTACTACCATTCCCAGTTTGTGTGGTGCTGGCGAATTGAACCCAGAGCCTTGTACTTGCTAGGTAAACACTTTAACCTCTGACTCATGCCTCCAGCCCCTCCCAAGTATTACTTTTCAACCTAGATTCTGATAATACCTATTGGTGTACTGTTACTTTTTTTTAGTATATTCATTGGCAAATATTTTAAAACTAGTTTCAGTTTCAGATTTAAGTTTTAATACAATAGATATTTTGTGGAGATTAAGGGTTGGCTCTCTTTGGTATTTGAAGAAACTAAAATAATTTTTTGTTAAATAGTATTTTAACATGTAAAATTAACTGGTTTTAAAGGTAACTAGCTTCTCTTGTTGAATTGAAACAAAATTTAAGTGAGAAAGCTGCCTGTCCCAATTTTTTTATTTTATGTTTTTTTGGTTCCATTTTTTAATATCACAATTTTAAAAATTAGTTTTTATTCATTTTTAAGAAAAGACTTCCCCTGCTTCATTCTTTCTAATTCTTATACTAACAATACCTATCATGCAAATTTTAAAAATTAGTTTTTATTCATTTTTGTAAAGAAACAAAACAAAACACGGCCTGCTTCATTCTTTCTAATGGTATACTAGCATTAACTATCATTCGTTTGCCATTGTGACTTCAGGAGTTCATGTATAGAACTGTGTTCTGTTAGAAGCGCATAAAAGAACAAGAAAATGGTAAAGACTTTTTGGTAGTCAGTATTAAAAAGAGTACATATTGCATAGCACTTGTTGTATATTATATGGTCAGTCATAAATTAGGAGTTCGTTTGTTCCATTTTCTTACGTTTTCAATTACTGTATTTTTCTGTGAAATCTCTTAGCTACACAAGAGACTGAGATGGGAGGATTATAATAAGTTCAAGCCCAACCTGGACCAGTTTAGCAAGACTTTGTCTAAACGAAAAAAAGGTGGAGCTATAGCTTGGTAGCAGAGCATCCCTGTGTTGCCACTCCTCGCCCAAAAGAAAGCTATGACTTTGAACAAGTTTGTAATCATTAACTTTGGTTTATTTTTAGAGTTCAAAATCAGTGACTTAATACCTTTTTATATATTAATATAAATGCTATTTAATAAGGAATCCAATATCACAAACAGCTTAATATAGGCTCCTGCTTCTAATGAGAATATCATTTTCTGATAGGTGATGTTTGCAAAACAAATGCACGTAATGTGAAAGTAAATATTTTTTGTAAAGCCATCTGAGTGCACTGATTGGTTACTAATTGCTGGTTATATCTTCTTTGACTTCTGTATGTCTGTATGTAGTATCATTTAGACCATAGATACTCTGTTCTGTAACCTGTGAAAGTCTTTCCAGGAATGTGCAACTTGTTAAAATACCTTGCATCATACAGAACTGCTATTGTCAGGGAAGTAAAATTAACATTGTTTTCAGGTCTTAGCTATTTCAGATTTGTGTGTGTGAAAGTTACCCACAATTATTAACCCGTTATGGTTAATTTGGGCATTATGAATTGGAGTTGAGGTGTTTTTTGAGACAAGCTCTTGCTCGGTAGTTCAAGCTGGTCCTGAATCCACTATGTAGTCTACACTGGTCTTGAATTCAAGGCAGATCTTCTGCCAAGTGCTGGGATTACAGGCACAGGCCTGCACTACAGTGCCCAGGTTATGTCATGCTGGGGAATTGAACCCATTGCTTTGTGCTAGGCAAGCACTTTAACTGCTGAGCTATACCCCAGCCCCAAGATGTGAATTTAATTTATAATTTTTATTGTACACTTGTAATTTAGAAGTATAACCCTCTAAACAAGGCCTTATCTAATTAGTGATAGCTTGATACTTTTTTCTTGCTAGTTTGAAAGCAGTTTCCTCAGAATTAAATCAGATTTAATTTATTTAGTGATTAGTAGAGTAACCAAAGCATATTTTAGGAAGTAATCCTTCACTCTGCAGTACTTGCTTTCTATACCTTGTGAATTTGGCTTCTTAAAATGAACACAGTGAAGTGGTAGTCTGAGGTTTTCTCTGCTCAGAATAGCTTTAGTCTTTCCCTCGTTAGGAGACTCTGAATTAGATTTCTTTTCTTGGAAGGGGTTATTCTTCCAAGTACGTGAGGCCACATAGCAGCCATTCATAAAGTGGCCCCAGCTCTCTAGGCATTGACTTCCTCCTCCTATCATTGACTGAAGATTTAGTATTAAAAACATGTGATTTGTTAATTAAAACCTAAAATGACAAATATCTCACCTTATTTTCTGTTAGTATTTTAACTTTACGCTCCAGGAAAAGGGGAATTCAGAGAGGGCAGAAATTCTAGTTCCCATTTAAGCTTATTTTGGAAAGATAAGATATCTTTTTCACTGTTTTATAGAAGTCTGTATTATAGATGTCAAGCATTATGTGTGCTTAAAATAATTGGCTGCTAATTTACTGAATAAATGGAAATATTTTTAAAAACAAGACAGTCATGGTCAGACGACATTGTAATCTTTTTATTTACTTTAGTTTCAGTTCTATTCTAGAATTAAGTCTGCAAAATTGTAAGAGAACAGAGAATGGATGGGTTGCACATACAGTAATTCAGATACCGTGAAAGAGGGGTGGTAATGGAAAAGCCAAAGGCAAAAATTGAGCTGAGGCTTATTCTAAGCGCCACCTGATGGTAGCAGTGGCACATTTTTCACATGAAGATGGCAGATCTCTGGATTTTGTGTGCTTTTACCTTACCAGGTAACTAGACAAAGAGGAGAAAAGGGGAGGAGGGAACAAAGTCATGCCAGAGTGACTGACTTGACTCTGAGCCAATACTTTAGATCTTACCAGAAGATTGTGGCAGGGGGGAAGGACTTGAGTTTAGAGATTTCAGATCACTACCCATCATTTATGTGTGTTTTCTCTACCTTTGTGTGAAGAGGTCACCTCTTTTTGCAAAAAGATAAAGCCTCATATTTCTGTCTTCCCTGCCTTCCATGTACCATTCCTTGTTTGGACAGATGAACTCCTGTGAGCGGTTTCTCATATTATGAAACAAAGAATGAGTTTTCTTTTTTTATAAACCTTTTAGTTCAGTTCATAGTTGGGTGAATTAAGAAGGAGCATGGCTTAAGGTAGACAATATAATAACTAGCAAGTCACATGAGACAGAGCAGTGACTATGTGCCTATGTTGGAACAGAATTAACTGGTAGCTGAGCTTTAGTTTAGAAAAGGTAAAAAAAAAAAAAAATCAAGATAGCTAGAGAAATGTGAGGAGACAGTTGTATAACTAGGTCAAGTTTTCAGGCCCAAACCAAAATAGTTTTCTGTATACAAGAGTTTAAAAAAAATATGGTCCTTGAGTATCTAAGAAAACATGGAAAATAGGAGGGACTTAAATGCTATAAAGGTGGATACTCCTTTTAAAAACTGAAAAAATTTATTTTCTGAACTTGATGGCATTATGTGTAGATTTCAAAAATTGTTCCATATTTATATGGTGGGTCCACAGGGAGTTGGATTTGGTGTAGGTTGACATTTCATCACGTGTTTGTTAACAAGGTATTGCTAGTATTTTTATGTATTCAGGCTTAGGAAATGTGTGCTGTATGAAATTACAGTTAGGGTTAGATTCTTGACTCTGAGTCAATTTTAAGAATGTCAGCTGATTAACATCAATCTGAAGGGATATATATATGTGTATACACACACACACACACACACACACATATATATGTGTGTGTGTGTGTGTGTGTGTGTGTGTGTGTGTGTGTAGTAAAAAAATTAGGAAAAACATTTTAAACCATTATCTGGTGTCTAAAAGAGCAGTTGTGGAGACATGGACTGGTGAAGACTTGTCTTACTAACTGCAGCAAAATGTTAGTGGTTTGAGGTGCTTGCCAAGAAAATGAAGGGTGTTGTTAGACAGAAGGTAGAGGGTTGAAAGTGAACCATTCCAGTCTGCGTCATCATCCATTGCTGTGCAGTGTTGTCTGGGTTTACAGTATCAGAAGGACTTAGACAAATTGGAGTGTGTCTAAACAAATGGAAGTGTATAAAAGCACAGTTAAATTGTGTGGTAGAACTCTCCCAAGTATTTGTGAGGCTGCTGGAAGGTGGCGCATGGATAAAATTTTGTAATTTTAGATTATAGATAAGTAAAACAAATTTGTAACATTTAAAAACTTCAGAGATGTTTAAAACAAATCGTCTTGATTTTGAGAATATTTAAATGGATGCCCATTTGGGAGTTGTTGTAGTGGAAAATTCTCTACTAATGGTTGAACTTTAAATCCTCTGAACCACTGTTGTAAGTGTAGTGAAACTCATATAGGGGTGAGGGGCAGTTGAGCAATATTATGTGATATTTGATAGAATAAATTTGTGTGTGTGTGTGTGTGTGTGTGTGTGTGTGTGTGTGTGTATTCCTGTTTTTCAGAAATAAATACCTGGGAACCCCCTAGTTATGACAGGATGAGAGCACTCCCTCAATGTATTGTATGTTTCTTTAATAGTTTGGCTGTAATTCATATCACCTTCTTAGGGTAATATTAACAGAAGCTTTGATTGCTAGTACTTATAGAATGAAAAGTTTTGAACATAAGTTTCTGAGGTAAAATAAGAAGTGGGGTTCTGGATACTATTGGAAAGCATTGAGTTTGAGTCATTCAGTAAGTGACATTTAATTATATGATACACACAGGCACAGAAAGATTAAATAAGAGACTTGATAGTGATCACCAAAAGTCAACTGTTACAAATGGAATTGGAACTCTTGAGTGAGTGTTACAGCATACAAGAAATTGCCAGTGATTTCCTTGTGAGAAAATTACTGTTGATTAGGGGATTAGTCAGCTAGTTAGACTCAACAGTGGAATAAATTGTAAATTTCTTGAGGACTGGGACCATGTCTTTGTCATCTTTTCATTCTCATTAGTACTCTCTTAAATATAATTTATGTTCTTTTACTCAGTTGTATAGTTTGTCTGAGAGACAAAACATCATAGTAGAAATCTCCCACTAATAAGACCGAGTTCTTAGAGAGCTAAAACCATAACTTTCTGGCATTAGTGCTCCAGAATCTAATCCATTCCTTTCCTTTACCCACAAACCCTCTGAAACCCACTGTATACGTATTTAGGACAAAGTGTATTCCAGAAACTTCACATGGTAGGTAACAGAAGCCCAAAGTACTTTTAGTTAGTAATAGTCAAAGAATATATAAATATTTACAACTCAGGTGTTGAGATCATTACATCATCTAACTGGGTGTTGTATATAACCTCAGGGTTAGTAGTTTTATATATTTATGTATTTTTTAATGCAGTCACTTGAATTTTTGTTATTCACATTTGATTCCTCATTTTTAAAATTTGGCAAATTTACCTGGAAGATCATTTGTGTTGGTGCATTTGTTTCTTCATTTATTAGTGAATTCTATTTTAAATGTTATTCACATATATTTATAAGTCAATTTAATGTGTAGTCTTTTTAGACTGTTATATTTTTATATTGATGCAATGCTAACTACATAACAAGAATTGGATAGTTTCTGAGAAATTTAGAAAAAAATAGGTATAGAAAATGCTGGTATAGAGAGACGTGGACTAAAAGAAGCATGTATTTTAATTGCTTTATGCTTTTCTAATACCCTGTGGTTAATCTAAACACTTAATTTGATACTATTACTAGAAAAGTTTTCCTAATAAAGTTAGAAGTATAAAAAGATCTTTAGAAAGAATGAAGCTTTGCCTTGTAGTCAAATTTAAAGTATTCCCTTTTGATTTTTGTTGATTTCATTTGCCATTCAGAAGTAAGCATTTAATAGATTTTGTCAAGCAAGTAGTTATTTGAGATAAAATTTGTGATAAAATGAGTATTGTCACTAAAGCAGAATATTTTAAGTGATTGTGATTTTATAACTGGGTAAGAACACCTTTGATCATGCCTTCTCCCCCATGTTTTATCTTAAACTGATTTAAATAAGCAGTTAGGAAATTTAAAGTGTATTCATATTTAATGGCTATTTAATATGAGTACATTGAAATTCCATATTTGGAAGACAAAAATACACTTTAGAAAGGAAAAAAAAATCTTTAAATACGGGGATGTAATCCTTATTCCTCAGAAAAAATGTAGTCTATAGGATAGGTAGAGTGAGTTAGATTAGTATCCATCTAACCTTAATAATGCCAACTGTTATTAGACACTATGCTCCAGTGGGAGCCTGTTTTGTTGACACGTGGAAAAAGCTTAATAATTAATATTTTCTTTTCAGGACTTTATTAAAAATTTCTAATTTTTAAAAAAAAGAATATTTAAGATTGTTGATGTTGTGTATCTCTATTTACTTTGTTATGTTTGGTTCATTAACCCAATGTAGTTTGGTTCCATTACCATCTTTCCCTTGAAACTTCTTTGATCATTAGTAGCTTAGTGGGGCAAATTTGAAGTACCATCTTTTACGTATTTCTCTAGTATGATACTGTTGATCACCTTAACTTCTGTGACACCTCACTTCCCTAATGCTCTTGTCTACCTTTATTTCTTCTTGGTGTAGATTTTGTTTTCCTTGTCCCATGATTGTTATTTTTCTTAGAGTTCAATCAGTCCTTTCTTTTTTCCTTTACCTTTTTTAAGATAGCACTTTTCATAGCTTTAAGCACTAAGTTTGTTTATCAGACTTAGACTTCTGTCAAACTTACATGCTATTGTCTGTTGGATATCTATTTTAGAGATACCTAAGACATCTAAGAAAGTGGGTCAGTTTAAATCTCATTCAGCTAGATCAGTCATTACTAGTTATTATTATTTTTAATAATGTTCCCTATAGATGACCATTCTAATAGTCATTATTTGGCAAAAGCTATCATTTGGAATGACTGGCCTCATTTAAGCTTGGAAAAGTTAGATAAAATAAGTATATCATACTGATTAAGCACTCTGGCGCTGAAATTTATGAGGAATTTTGTGGTAGAAATGAGCTAAAACTGTCATTTTAATAAACATGGGCTTTCATCTGAAGAATAGGTCAGTAGTTTTTTTTGCTATGGTTTTAACAAATTCACTGGGGTTTTAATATTTTTGGTGATATTTTTCCTTTTTTTTTTTGGTTTGTTTTTGGGTTTTTGATTTTGCTTTTTTTTGTTTGTTCGTTTGTTTCTCCCTGGACTAGCAATAATACCTTTTGACTAATACATTTAAAATTTTTACTTTTGACAGAAATTAGCAGAGTACGGAAAGACATGTACAATGACACGTTAAATGGCAGTACAGAGAAAAGGAGTGCAGAATTGCCTGATGCTGTGGGACCTATTGTTCAATTACAAGAGAAACTTTATGTGCCTGTAAAAGAATACCCAGATGTAAGTATATTTTGTTGTTTATTTACCATGTTTTCCTGGTTTATATGCTTTATGAGTAGATAAATTTGGTGGTAAATATGTAAATATGCACTCATCTAAAACAGCTGTACCTTGGTTCATATGAGAAACTGGAAATGTGTTCTTTCTTAAATGGGTGTCTGTTTTTTGCTGCTAAGTCCCTTTTGGAAGTGCTTGTGGTAATGACTCTTGGATTTCAAAATGGGGACAAGAATTGTGTAAAAATCTTTGGCTTGAGTGTTAAAGAGCACCAAGTACAACTCTCCTTGTTTTTAATTTGATTTTAGAGAAGCCACACTTTGGGGCACTTCATCCTTTCTATAAAAGGAGAGTGTTAGACTACAAGGTTTCTTTCAGTTCTGGAATTTCCATTAAAATACTATTTCTAACCTGATTCCCCCGCCCTCCATCTTGGTTCATTGCTCAACTGTTTATTATAAACATCTTATTGTAAATTGTATCTTTGTTCTACATTGCTAATTTCTGAATAAATGCATACTCGATGTTTTGTTAAAAGCCCTGCAGTCTATTCTGTTTCTCTAACCTCATCTTAAATGAATGAGCCTTTTCTTCACTGCATTGTAGCTATATTGGCCCTCCTTCGTCTTTCAGAATAAATCGATTTTCAGCTTCAAAACTTTTATGTTACCTATATGCTGATCTCTCCTGGCTGGTCATTAATATTAGAGCCTGAATGTCACTTCAGTGAAGTTTCTCCTAGCTATTTTAGGTAAAAGTCTTTTGGTTGCTCATTGCTTTATATATCTATTTTTGTCTGTGTAGTAGCACTTATAATCTGGTAAATCAGCAATTTTTTCTTGTTTACTTTTCTCCAAGAGAATATAAGGTACATTACATAAACAAGAACCTTCTCTGTGCTACCCACTTCTGTATCTTTTATAATATTGACCCACAACAGGTATCTAGTAACTGTTGAATGCATAAAGTAAAAATCGCCAGGTTTTGGAGGATTTTTTGAATGTAAATGGAAGGAAGAATTGGTGCTATCTCAAAAATTGTGATTTACTTTGAAATTAGTTATATAGATTAGTCTGCAGATGGGGAATAAATGTCTTAAGTTGGGTTAGTGGGGAAAAGATCTGATATTTCAGGTTTTACATTCACAATATAATTGTCATTAAAGCTTACACAATTAATGTGTATTTATAAGTACTTTCGATTTTAAATATACAAACAGAAGAGTTTTTTGAGGATCTTTGGGTAGTGCACAGAATTAAAAGAATAGCTGGAAAGCATAACTTTGTCAGGTAAGGCAAGAGCACTGTTCCTTGGTGTCTCTGAGAATTTGAGTGGCAGGAATTTGTGTGTAGACTTACTCTTAACAGTCATGGTATCAGTGTCTCCCGAAGTTTATCTTTAAATTTCAAATTCTTAGAGATAATATGATTTGGGCCGATAAGCCATGAATAGGGAGGCAAGTACAGTTCCCTGCCATATGCTATACATGACCACTGTAGGACTACCCTTGGTATTGGAACTGTTTATGTAGAGGTGAGGAATTGTGATTTGGACAACTGTCTCTTGGGATCTACATTGTTTGGTGTTTCAGTGTCTCCTAAATGATACCAACTTTCTCATCTGTCTGTTTAAACCCTGAAGGATAAAATTCAAGCAATAGTCATTAATGTAAAATAGACCCTTATGGAATATAACTGACTTGTCTGGTGCCATCTCTTAAAAAGAAAAGCCTGCTTAGGGAAGTGTATTATTTGAAAGATAGTACATTTTATACGGTCTTTTAAAGTCAGAGGACACCATTTTATTGTGTTTGTTTCTTTTGCCAGTTGTGATTCTTTGCCATGGTGAGCTCCTTTGCTGGCAGTAGTTCTCAGAATGTGATTCCTGGCCATCATATTCCTACCTCCTGAGAGCTTATAAATGTTTATACCTTGTCCCACACGAGTTTGGTCAGAAATGATAGAATTGAGATGCCACAGTCTGTCTACCCCTCCCCTAAGGTGCTGGGAATTGAACGCAGGCCCATAGGCCAGTACCCTCAGACCTAATCTGCTCCTTTATATCCAGCCCTGTAGAGGGTTCTAATGTATGCTAAAGTTTGAGAATCATTGATAGAAATTTTCTTTTATGATCAGAATGAGCCAGGCTGACAGCTAGGCAGTTATATAATCATCATTTTGCCAGGAATTATTTCGTCAGGTGGGTAGAGTGGTGAGCTAAACAGTGCTCCTTCTGTTGCTGTTGTAAAATAGGCATTTCAGTGACAGAGACAGACAGGTAAAAGAACATTTTGGTTATTGTCAGGGCTATGGAGAAACAGAGTGGAATGAATAAACAGTGATTGAGGGCAAAGTGCTCAGAGGAAAGGAATCTCTTAGAAAATGGTGAGAATGGAGAGACTGGAACTGAGTGATGAGGAGAAAGGCATGAAAACTCTGTGAAAAAAACATTCCAGGCAACCTGAAAAGTGAATGTGGCCACTCAGGCATCAACATGCTTAGAAATTGTGTGAGACTTGAGATTACAGTTTGTAGAGGGGCTTTATCAGTATTGCCTGAAGGTTCAGTAGGGATTTAAGCCACTCCCTAGTGCAGTGGAGGCAGAGGGAGGGGGTTAAGAGGCAGTGGAGGGGACTTGAACAGGAGGAATTAAGAAATGTTTGAATCTGGCTGCTATGGTGACATATGCCTATAATCTGGACACTCGGGAAGGCTGAGGCAGGAGGATTTCAAGTTCAGACACAGCTTGGACAATTTAGTAACGTAGCAAGACTCTCAAAGACAGAGCTGAGGATGTAACTCATTTAACGGCACTAGATTTAATCCTAATATGGAAAATAAATATAAAAAAATTAGGCTTGCATAGATTTGCAAATTAGAACTGATAGGATTTGTTGATATGGCAGTGTGAAAGTCAGGAATTCACAAGGTTTTGGTCACTTAAAACAGTGGTGATTGCTAGTTTCTCAGAAAGACTGAGGGAAGGGCAGAAGGGGCACGGGTTACTCAGCAGGTCTGATGGGGAGGTGTGAAAATGGAAGGCACATACCCAGATGAGGTGTGGCAAGTGGGCAGGTGGGCACCTGATTCTTTGGTGGTGCCTTTGGAAATCCAGATGTCTACTTCAACAGTTTATTTTTCTTTTTTGAGACAGTTGCTTGTTACAGTGTAAAAATTGAATAGGGAAATGTAAAATGTAATTATCAACAGACAAAAATAGGGCTAAAATTTATTTCCCCCAAAAAGCAGTTTGCTTTAAGAGCTGAAGTAACATTTCCAGAGCAATTTATAGGAATATTTATGCAGCAAGATGAACTTTAAGAGCCTTTCTGACATATAGTCAGAAATACACATTTCATCTCTTATATTCATCCTTAGAGTCTGAGGTGACACTCTCAGTGTTTATTCAAAAATATTTTCTCTCTTTTTTTGATGTGATAGATATTTGTCATTGAAATCAATGCTGATGAAGTAATATCACATAAAGTTTTTTTCATCTAAGAGTTTTAGTTAAAATGGAAAGAATGCATGTCATGATTGTTACAATAGGGATCCAGTCAGTAAGACATGAGAATATTGAGAGGATAAGGTTTGGTTATTTACAGTAGTATAATAACGATATGTTTTGCAAAGTAGGTGGGTAAGAAATGGAGAACATTTACTCTGAAAGTAAACTTGAATCTGAACTGGTTTTATAAACTTTAGTATTTTGGATGATTAACAGTGAGAAAACTAAATGTGAGTTCTAGGGTTATAAGGATATATACTTAAGGTCTTTCAGGCAAGGTATTGTACTATGTTGTGTCTGAGCTCCAGATCAGTTGAAGTGGGTTTTGCTCTGTGTATGTAGCCTCTCAAGTATGAAATGCAGAAAATAATAATCCTGTGCAATGTTGTTTTGAGCATTCAGTGACCTAATGCTTGAAAAGTGCCCAGCAGGAAGCTAACGCATATTTGAACACTCATAGTTAAATATACCCCAGCATTGGCAACACTGAGAAATACCAAATGATATAGCCCTGGTTCTCATGATTCTTCTATATTGACATGGAAAATGGAAATTGACTTTGCTCTTTGAAATAGAACGAACACAGATCAGATTGAGAATTTGAGAAGTTTATGACTGAGTTCACATGTTATCTGTAATTTTTATTAATGATTACATTTCTGCCCAACTTTATTGAGGTTTAATTGAGGTAAAAATAGTGTATCTTTTAAGGTATATAGCGTGTGATCATTTGATACATATTGTGATATGATTGTGACACTAAGGCTAATAAACATTCATCAGCTCACATAGTTACTTGGTTTTTAATATTTTCTTTCTCAAATTTTGTTTTCGGTGATGAAATCTTTTAGTCACCATGCTGTACGTTTCATCTTCAGAGTTTATTCCTTCAGTAAAATTGAAACTTTGTGCTCTTTGACTTGTGTCTACCTGTTTTCCCAATTTCTGTAGATGACCATTTTATTCTTGTGTTGTATGAGGTTGACTTTTTAAGATTCCACATACAGAAGTTGTGCTGTGTTTGTCTTTCTGTGTCTGCCTTGTTTCACTTAGCCTCAGGTTCTCACATATCTTTATTTATGAAAATGACAGTACCTGTCATGGCTGACTAATATTCTAATTTCTTTATTCTTTTATTGATGGACATTTGAGTTGTTTTCAGAGCTTGGTTTTTGTGAATAATCTGTTGAACATGGGAATTAAAATAATTTTTGACATCAGTGTCATTACTTTTGCACATATGGTCAAAAATGTGATTGTGGGATTTCAGTTCTAATTTTAATTCTTTCAGGACCCTGTAAGGATTCCCTATTCCATACACTTGCCAACAGTAGGTATGCTTTGGTTTTTTTGATAATAGCTATCCTGGCAGGCATGGGGTGAGTTGTTTTAAGGATGTCTGATGTTTTTAGGGTTTTCTATATACCCATGGGACATTTACATGTCTTCTTTGGAAAAAAAAAGTCTATGTAAGTCCTTTGTGAAAATGTGTTTGGTTTTTCTTTTCTTTTTTTGCCATTAATTTGTTTTGGGTTTAGGTGTTAATATCCTGATGCATTCTGAATGTTAACCCCCTCTTAGCTGCATTAGTTTGCAGATATTTTCTCCTGTTCTAAAGGTTGCCCTTTAGTTGACCATTTTCTTTCCTGTGTGGAAGGTTACTAGTTTGATGTAGTCTCACTTGTTTATTTTTACTTTTGTTGCTTGTGTATTTTGTATACCTAAAGAATTGTTATCGTTATATTACTACTAGTAGTAGTAGTATTGATACAGGGCCACGTTCTGTAGCATAGGCAGGTACTGAACTCATTCTGTAAAACAGGCTGGCATTGGACTCGTGGCAGAACTCCAGCCTCCCAAGTACTGGGATTATAGGACTGTGCCACCATGCCCAGCTTTATGTGGAACTGGGGAATTGAACTCAGGATCTTGCGCATGCAAGGGAAGTGCTCTTAACCACTGTGATATTTCTCTAGCCCCTGCCTAAAAAATTATTAAGACCAATGCTAAAGATTTTTTTAATCCTTTGTGTTTGGGGCTGGAGGAATACTCTGTGATTAGAGCACTTGCCTAGGAAGCAAAGGCCCAGAGTTTGATTCCCCAGCACCACATAAAATGGGGGTGTGGTAGCACTTCACATAATCCCATTATTCAGGAGGGTGATGCAGGAGGACTACTGTGAGTCAGAGGCCAGTTTGGGCTACATAGTGAGTTCAGGATTAGCCTAGAGTTAGACCCTGTCCCCAAGACAACCAACAAACCTTACATGTTCATCTTGGACTTTTGTAATTTCTTTTTGTGCATTTTGCAAATTTTTGTTATTTGTACACTTAAGCATGTAATCTACTTTGACTTTATTTTTGTTGATTATTAACAGAAGTTCATTATTTTGTTTTTTTGAAGATGCAGAATTGGGTTTCGTTCATGTGGATATTCAGTGCATGAACAAAATAAAAGAGGTTGCCTTTTCTCATTGTGCATTTATTTTTGGAATCTTTGTCAAGAATTAGTCAAAACATATATGCACAGGTTTCTTTGTGTGCCTCTGTAGTATTCTGTTGGTCAGTCTGTCTGTGTTTCAATGCCAGCACCATATTGTTTTGATTACTCTGATTTGTGGTTCCATATAAATATTATGATTTTTATTTTTCTGTTTGTGAAAAATGCTTTTGGAATTTTGATAGGAATTACATTGAATTTACATTAGATATTATGACCATTTGAATGGTATTCTTCAAGTCAGCCTGGGGTATCTTAACATTTATTTGTATCTGAAATTTCTTTTTAGTAAATTTCATAGTTTTTAGTTCACATATCTTTTACCTTCTTGGTTAAATTACTTCATAATTAATTATTTTATTCTTTTGGTACTATTTTAAGTGGGGTTGCTTTACCAGTAAGCTACACTTTTAGATCTTTTCATTTGTTTTTTGTTTGTTTTTATTCTTTGTTTGCTTGCTTGCTTGGTTTTTTTCTTGAGACAGAGTTTCATTAAGTTGCTGAAGGTGGCCTCAGGCAGTCTTCTGAGTAGGTAGGATTAGTGATGCACTACCTACTTTTCCTGTTTTGAGATTGCTTTCTTAATTTTTTCTTTTGGATACTTTGCTGTTAGTACATAGATGCAGAACTGATTTTGTGTGATTTTTGTGTGTTGATTATATATTCTGCAGCTTTGCTGAATTTGTTTATTCTAACAGAATTTTTTATGGAACTATTTAAGATTTTCTGTATGTAAGATGATGTCATCTGCGAAGAGACAAGTTAACTTCCTTCTTTACAGTTTGAATACCTTGAATTTCCCTTTTTTTGGTCCAGTTGTTCTATGCAGGACTTGGAGTATTGCATTGAATGGAAGGATCTTGAGGGGTAATGTCCTTTTATATCTTTGTTTACCAAGGAAGGATATTGGCCTAATTTATATTCTTATAATGTTTTTATCTGGCTTTAGTATGAATGACAACCATCGCGTTGTAAAATGAATTTATAAGTATACTCTTATTTCTGGAAGTTTGGGAAGGATTAGTATAATCCTTTTTAAAATGTTTGGTGGAATTAAGATGTGGAACTGTCTGATCCTTGAGCTTCTTTTTCTTTGTTAGGAAGTTTTGAATTACTGATTCAATCTTCTTACTCATTGATATGGTCAGATTATTTATTTCTTCCTGATTCAGTCTTTATAAAGTGTATATTTTTAGGAATTTATTCATTTCTTGCTGGTTGTCCAGTTTGTTATGTATTTTATTCATAGTGCTCTCTTACAATTATTTCTTATCAGTTGTAGTGACTCCTAGTTTATTTATGAATCTCTGAGTTCTGCATTTTCCTGTGTTAGTATTGTTTAAAGTTCTATTAGTTTTGTGTGGCTTTTAGGACAAAACTCTTATTTTTCCTAGTATTTTCTTATTTTTCTTAGTATTTTTTTTCTCACAATATTTTCTCTTATTCCTGGGTCTGTTTTATTCCCCCCCGTCTTTTTTCTTTTGATTAGGCTTATAATAGGCATTACTATTACTAAATTTTGAAAATTAAATCTTTGGAATTTTTTTCTGTGAAAAAGAAAAATCAATCCATTTCCCCTTATCTAAAATGTATGCTTTTCATTCTCAGATTGGAGGAGGTGTGGAATATTCCCATAGACTTTACTAGTTGATGTTACCTCATCTGAAAGTTTTAAAATGCTCCAAAGTCTATTTTTTTAAAGTGTCATGTTGGTGTCAAAATGCTCAGATTTTGAATTATTGAGTTGGGCAAGCTCCATCTGTGATGATTTCACTGTACAGATAGCTATTGAGATTTTCATGTGTTACCTGTGTGAAACATTGTGGAATTGGTTCCTGACTTAAGGGAAATGACCTGCAAAAAACATGGAGATGATTGCAAGCCACAGGATTCAGGTGTGAGAGTTGCAGACAAAGGCTTTGGTGGAGGAGGGAAACACCTGTCTTTCTTTAGTAAAGAACATACAATGAAAGTGCAGAAGGAATGCTTGTGCTCGTGTTTTGGAATAAAGAAGATTTTTGCATGTTTGGTGGGAAGAAAGTGGGAAGAAGATATTGAAAGAAAAAAACTAAAAATATCTACCATTTTTACAGGATGGTGAGTTTTGTGCCTTGACTAATGGGGTAATAGCAGAAGGAAAGGCTGTAGGGAATGTAGTTGGGAGTTCTTTTAGAAGTCCTCATGTCTAAGGTTTTCATCCTAATGCTGTCACAGATACTGTCATCTGTTTGTATAGTAAAACCCTGTTGGCCTTCATTGTTGTCGTTTTCTGGTTTTTATTTAGCATCTACAAAGATGGTAATCTGTTTTATTTACCTGAGTTTTGAATGGTTTCTGCCTGTTACTCAGTTTACAGCTACACTCAAAGAATAAAAATTTGCCATAATTTAGGATATCTTAGCTCACAAGCAACAATTCCATGTTTTGTTTATGACTGCATACTGATTTTCTCTGTAACAGGTATTGTCATCCTTTACCTTCTTTGTAAAGATCTTTTTCTTACACAGCACTTAAAACTCATGTAATGTGAACACAAATGTTAATGAAGCTCTAAATATGAAAGGTTGTGCCAAATGGCTCCATAGCAATTACATGGAGTCAGTTGACTTTCTTCAGGAAACATGTTTGGCTCCTTTGGCTAAAGTTAATAATAGGAAGGTAGAAGAAAAAGATAAGATACTTATCAACAAAAAACACATTTTGATTTTTTTCTAGTATTTTTAGCTAAAAACAGTTGTTCTCCAAAATAGTCACTATTCTTTCATCTCATAATACTTACACATAATCTCACTAGTATTGATTAGTTAATATGTAGTCTTTTTTAAGTCAAAGTGAAAGGACTTCATTACCGAATATGCATGCATTCATGCTTTTGGGTGTGTGTGTTTAGAGCCTGCTGTGTTACTTAGGATATATAATGTGAGGTATGTAACTGAAATCAACCTAGAAATACTAGGCAAGGTATTAAAAGTAGCTTATTAATCTCTTGTGTAAACAGCAATCCAAAGAAATGCATGTTCTTTTATAGGTTTTAAAATTCCAAACATTTTGTGGAGATTTTTCCTGACAGTTTAGAAGAAGTGTTTCACTGCTCCTGGAAATCAGATTTTTTTTATTAGTTATTGATTTTGATAATATGTCACAGGAGGCTTTATCTTTAATTGTGAAATTCTTAGAAGGTTAATGGAAAGATTTTTCATAATTTACATTATGTCATTGTGAGAAAGCTATGATTTGCATTAAAAATACAGGGAGCACCAGTGAAGAGCACTAGACATCATTGTTGTTCAACCTTTTGGAAATTAACATGCTACTTGACAAAAATAGAATTGGTGAGTACAGAAAAGGTCTGGACTTAAACAGTAGGGTTAATGAATATCTTTCTTTCTCTTATTTCCTTTCCTTTTGGCTTTTAAAGTTGCACTTAGCTCTGGTTGTTTGAAATGATTTTCTTTGAAAGTGTTGTGACATTGTTTTAATTGAATGAAGCTGCAGAACTGGCATGATAAATCAACACAGTGAATTTTAATGGAAGGCAAAGGATATTAACTTGGAAATTGGTTGCAGTAGACAAAGCAGCTGCTATGATTAATTTTTTTTTCATTCTCTTACAACATTTTGAAAAGGATGACCTTGACAGTTCCCATTGCATTAGAATTGCAGTGGTGTGCACTTGTGCATACTCTAGTTCTTTGTTAGTTCTTCAGGGGAATAGAAGTTGTTTTTTAAGGTTAACAAAATTTGATATTTGGGTTGTGTTTGGATTAAAAACATTTTTATTTACCAAGTAATAGTTGTAAGGATTAATAGCTGGGGTAGAATCTTGTCTCTAATATAGTGCTGATGCTGTGGTTCCAGCAGTACATGTAATGTGTGAAAAGAATAGAATGTGCCAAAAAGGGCCAAGTGGTCATAAAGTGTGGACAATCTGGTTTGACTGATGATACAGTTCAGAACCAATTATATATTATTTAATGGCTTAATTAGCTCTTCTCTATGGTGTTTTTTTCCAGACTCTGGGGAAGCATATTGGATTATAAAATGTACCTAGTTTACAAGTTGATTTGGAAAAGAATTTATGTAGACTACACCTATAATTGAAGAGTAGCTGGCCAAGATACTTATTTTAAGAAGTAGTTATGGTAGTAGTTGTGAATAGAGGAAAAACATTTTCACATCCCTGCCAAGAGCAGCTGGTAGAATTTTCTTTTAAATCTCTCACCTTTGGTTTTATTCTTTACCACCTAGTAACCCTTGAATAGATGTTTTGTTGGAATGAATTTGAAATTGAAAGGCCATTCCCTGTTCCACTGAAAAATACCAAAACTAAACAAAATGAATCGTGGAATATAGAAATTGTCTCTTTTCAGGTTGTTTTATGGGAGGACAGATGAAAGTTCTGTAGAAACTGTGACTATATAAACAGGTTAAGACACTCTAGAAAACTAGGAAGAGTTTACTGGAAATGAATATAAGGCCAAGCATAGCAGTAAGAGCTCTTTGTTTTTATTCATTTTTTTTTAGGAGTTTTTGTAATGTTGCTTTTCTCTTTTCCTCAGATCCTCCTTCCAATACATACTACCTAATACTATTGGAAGTCAGTGTTAATTTTATATCTCTTTAAGTTAAAAGACACCCTCTTATTAAGTGCGAGTGGATTTCTGTATTTGCTTAAGTACAATAATTTAGATCCCTGAGCATCTGTTAAAATAGGTAATAGTAAAAAATACCTGCGTAAATGTAACAGATAAATAGCTCAGGATCCTCAGGAAGCTAGGTGATTAAGGATGTAAATTTAACTTGGAAGATTTCCTTTTTCCTTTGTTATGTTTGCTGAATCTGGAGAGGGCAGCTGAGAAGCTATGCTTTAGGGGACAGAGATTGAACTCTCTAATTCATCTACCACCCTTTCTTTAGTTGGAGTAGGAACACTGCTGGGTGGGCACTCCGGGAGTAATCATTCACTCAGAACATCCCAAGCCCTCCCAAAGATTTTACTGCCTCTCAACGTTGTCTGTCTCATTGAGTACAGCTGTTGTTGGGGGTGCTCTTAAGTTGTTGGTAACTAACTGTAGATCAATAAATACTTCAAGGGGAAAAGTCTTACCGATAATAAAGAGATACACTTGATAATGATAGATGAGTGTTTATATTTGCATATGCCAAATAGCCTAACTTCTAAATATATGAAGCAAAAATAGATGTTGAAGAACAAATAAAACTTAGGTGTAGCGCAGTGATACAGTACTTTCCTAATGTACACAGTGTCATCCCTTAATCACAGTTAGGTCAGGTCTGGTATTCTTTTCAGGCACTTGTAAGATATTTATAAAAAAATTGGTTATAGCTTGTGCTGAAAAGCAAGTATGAACAAATAATAAAGGACTAATATTTTATATAGCTCATTTCCTGTTACAGTGTAGGAAGCTCACAATTAAAACTAAAGACAGCTAGGAAATTTTTTGTTTGAAAAGAAAAAATTAATAACAGTAATTAATAACAATAGCTATCTAATTATTTTGACCTGAATTGTAATGAAAATACTACCTATCAAAACTCTTAAGCTAAGACCAGTTTAGAGGTGCATATAAATCTTTTAATTGCATACTTTAGGGGGAAAAAGGTACAATAAATAAAAAACATCCACATCAAAAAGTTGGGAAAACACTACCAGAATAAACCTAAAGAAAAAAAGAAGGAAGTTAGTTTAAATAATAAGAAAAATGAGACATCCAGTCAAGATGGCGGCTGAGTAACAGCACTGCACAATATCTCCTTACCGACTCACTTAAAAACTCAAGAATTTAGTTAGAAAAAGCGTGTTTTGGTGTAGCTAGGAAAGAGAGGACCATCCCCCCAAAATGAAAGGCGGCCAGCAGGAGGCCAGAAATTCCAAAGGATCATCGAAAGCAGAGGAAAAAAAAATGCCCACAGCCAAGGAAGCTGCCACAGGCACCTGAGGATGTAGGAAAGGTCATGGGGACCTGAACATCTGACGGAGCTGGGAGAGGACAGAGCACAAGATAACGGAGAGGAGGCTGCTGAAGTCACATCAGAAGAGGAGGAAGGAAGCAGCAGCCTCGGCGCAGCCCCGAGCTGCTGGCACCCACAGACCATAGACAGAGGAAGGTCTGGAGGCTAGAACCTCAGCCCAAGTAAGCGTGGACCCGGAGAAGTGGGAATTGTCGGGCAGTGGGCAGCCCCAGCCTCAGAAACACCAGCCAGCGGCGGTGTGTACTACAAACGCAGCGTGCGCTCCCCCTAAAAAAGGCCCCGGGATCCCAGATCAGAAACAGGGTTCAGCAGTCGTCTCAGGCAGTGACGTCAGCAGGAGCCATTTACTTTCCTGTGCACCAGAGACAGCCAGAGGTAGCAGAACCATGGGGAAACGTGGTAACAAATCTCATGCAAAAAGACCTGACACCCCAGAAGATGATACCAGGGATACTGAAATTGCAGAATCCAAGGAAAAGGGCAAAAATGATGGTAACTTCTGGGCCCAGATAATCAGTGAATTAAAGCGGGAATCAAAGCAGGACATAAAACAGACAACAGAAGAGCTACACTAACACATAGCTAAGCAAAAAGCAAGCCTTGAAAAGCAACTAGAGGGGAGACCAAAGAAGAAATAATACTAGAAGATAATGAAGACAAAAGAAGAAATTAGAGAACACAAAAGAGATATAGAAAAATTGAATGCAGATATTCAAGAAATGAAAAACATGCAGGAAATAATAAGCAACCACTTTAAACAACTTCAGAATAGAATGTCAGACCTAGAAAATAAAGTGACTGAGCTGCAATGTACAGACCATGAAGACCACAATGTAAATAAAGAAAGCAAATCATTACAACGGCTGATAGGTGATTCAAGGAGAAACAACCTCAGAATTGTGGGAATCGAGGAGAAGACTGAGGACAAAACAAAAGGCTTAAAAGACATGTTTAATGAGATAATGGAAGAAAATTTCCCAAATCTAAGAAAAAAAATGAACATGGAACTATTGCGGGCATAGAGAACACCAGACAGCTTTGATCAGAAGAGATCCTCACCATGACACATCATAATTAAAATTCTAGAAACCCAACACAAAGAAAATACTGAAAGCGGTAAGAGAAAAACAGAAGGTGACCTACAAAGATAAGCCCATCAGGATAACTGCAGACTTCTCAATCCAAACTCTAAAAGCAAGGAGATCATGCAGCAATGTCATCCGAGCACTAAAAGAACATAAATGCCAACCAAGACTGCCATATCCAGCAAAATTATCTCTTAATTTAAAGGGAGAACTTAAAACTTCCCATGACAGAGACAGCTTAAAGGAATTTGCAGCCATTGAGCCAGTATTGCAGAGAATACTTAAAGGAAACTTAGAAAGTGAAAGGGACGCCAGCATCACCAATGAACCCAGAGGAAAAGCAACAACAGCTAGAGGAGAATGAGCTGAGAAAAAAGTAGGTTAGTAATCAGTGAAATATGAGTAAATAAGTTATGAAAGTTAAAAAATTCTGAAATAACTAAATTTGCCTTCATATCTGTCACTTTAAGTATATTTATGTGGTATAGATTTAAGTTCATTTAATGTAGCAATGTGATACAGTTTTAACTTTGTTTTATTGTAACAATTCACTTATTAGGTCACTAATGAAAATTTATCCTAAGGAAACTGATTGATGTAAAGATAACCCTGTGAATGTACAAGTATGCACCTTCCAATATTCAGCTAAGGCACTTGAAATTTAAATTTTTTTCTTTTTCTTTCCCAAATTTACTAGTCTATTGAACTGCATGCTTGTGGTTATTTTCTAATGTAAACTGGTGGGTAAGGCCAGGTTTAATAATAACAACAAAAATATAGCAAAATATATGAAAACAACTTTTGATAAGTATCCCAATAAAGGGATTCTTTGGATTCAGAGAAGGCGCATCAAGCTTTAACTACTGCGAACTCATTCGAGGAATAGAAAGCTGAGTTAGAGTGGTGACTTAAGTGAAATGACTTAGGTGCAGAAGATTAATATGTTAAACACTGTATGGTTTCTCTGACTTGGAAAACTCAGAACAACAACGTTCTTTGGAACCATATGAAGTGATAGCCGGAGTTGGGGGAAGGGATAGGGAGTGGTGGGAGGGTAGAAAATGGGAAGTGATTGTAAACTTGATATGATACATAGGTGTATGAAACACCCAAATTCATTGTAAATACTATGTATTACATTTGAATATTAATAAAAACGTGGGGAAAAATAATAAGAAAAATAAATCTATCGTGTAGCTGTTGCTGCGTTTGTAATAAACTACTCTTAAAACTTTCATGCTTAAACCGTACCCACTGAACTAGGTTCAGCAGCAGAGCAGCATAGGTCTTTATCTGGAGCAAGCCAGTTCTGCTTTTGAGACTCACCTTGCTGATGGTTTCCTGTTCACTTTCCTTCTGTAGTATGCTAGTCCAGATTTGTTTACAAGGTTGCTGCAGGGTTTTAAGAGACTGAAACCATCTTTTTGTTGGCATGCCATTCTTTGTGCTGCATTATATGTTATTGATCAAAGCAGGGCACTGTGGTACCCTGGATCTTAGAGGTGACAGGAGGTACAAATTTGTATTGCAAGTTAAGAGTACTAGAGGATAGAAAATCAATGGTCAGTTTGGAAATCAGTCTAACTCATTAAAAAAAAAAAAGAAAAAGAAAAAAAAAGGCAAAAGATATTTTTGGAAGGCCAGTAGTGAAAAAAGACAAAGATACCTAATCAGGAATGAAAAATGAGTATCACTACAGATCTCCAGACTAATACAAAGAAAGGTATAGACTAAAACTTTTATTTCAGTCAACAGATTTGAAAATTTAGGCAATATGGACATGTTTCTAGATAAATAGAGTATATCAAAATTGAAAATACTGAAGAACTTAAAATATGACCTATTGAGTCTGTAATTTAAAACCTTCCTGAGAGAAAGTGCTAGGTCCATGTGGCATTACCAGCCATTTTTTTTTTCATTTCTTATCGAATACATAACTCCTGTTTTACAAAGCTCACCTGAGATTAGAGAGAGAATTTATCCAGAAGTTGTTTTGAGACCACAATAACCTATTTTCAAAACCTGAGAAAAATGTTATCAGCAAGATTTTTAGGATATTCTACTTATGAATGTGAATTTTTAAGAAAATCAACAAAATGCTGGGAAACTGAATCTAGTGATTTATAAAAAGAATAATGCATCATGACCAAGTTGATTTTGTTTTAGGAATATACGGTTGGCTTATCTTTTGCCAGTTGCATTTCACTGTAATCTGGAAATGGATAGCTGTAAAATGTCAACAGGTTGCATTGAGCTTTATGAATTTGGAACAAGTCAAAGATGATACACTTTTCTATTTTGAACTTCAGATGTGCTGGCCAGTGTTATAAGAATAATACGAAGAAGCCGTAATATATGTGGTTCGAACAATAGAACTGTCATTGCTCATGAGAGATGTATGTACATAAGCAACCCAAAAGAGCATATAAAAAATTATTAGAATCAACAATGAAGAAACAAAGTTGCTAGATACAATGTTTATTTAGAAAACTGTGTGTTTATATACCAGATGCAGAAAATGAAATTTTAAAAATACAGAATTTACAGTAACAGGGAAATTTCTAAGAATAAATCCTAGCCTGTAAAAAAAGTTAAAGAAAAAGCTTTACATACTTTAGAAACAAGTTGAAAAATTATACAATGTTCATGGTTTTTAAGACTTAATACATTGTGTTATGATCCCAGTGAAAATCTCACACATGCTATTTTAGAATTTGACCATCTTATTTTGAAATATATGTGAGGATATAGAGGGCCAGGAATAGCTAAAATGCTTTTGAGGAGCAACAAGGTGAAGAATGTTATTTAGTACATGTAAAGATTTGTTTTAAAGTTACAGTAATTAATTTAGTATTAAAGCAGAAATAGATTAACAATAGAACAGAGAGCTCCGTAATAGATATGCGTACCAGGCTTTGTGTAAGGGTGCAGTACTACTCCGAAAAGGTATGAGGAGGCTGGTGTGTTGCTATCACATGGCACATACATAACCTGCAGCGACCAGATCAGCTACTTGGTCTCGTGGAGCAGTCAGTAAATATGCTAAGTGTAAGATGTCTATACCTTCCATCAGCATACTGTGTTACAGTAAAACCTTATTGGCATACTATTTGACAGTAAAATTTTTATTACTAAGTAGGAATATACTCAACAAAATTGTTGTATAGCAAGTACATTAAACAATAGCACAATTGTTTATTGTTATGCACTGTACGTAATTGTATGTGCTTTACTTTTTTATGACCTGCTAGTCATATGGAACGTTAGTATACATGTATAGTGATCACCACAGAGAGAAATTCATCTTACTATGACATCACTAGGTGAGAGGGATTTTCTAGCTCTGTTGTAGTCTTATGGACTACCTTACATATGCATGCTAGCATTTAGTGAATTGTTGTATATGGCACGAAGGTTTATAAACATTTATGTTGATGTTGATACTAGAGAACAATTGGGAAAAGACTTTTTTTAAGGAGCTCTCTTACATTGCTGGCAGGGTTGTAAATTGGTGCAACCATTATGGAAAGCAGTGTGAAGATTGTTCAGAACTGAAAATGAATATTCCATTTGACCCAGAAACTACTTCTGGGCATCTTCCCAAAAGAATTACAGTCATCATACAAGAGTGATACACGTATACCCATGTTAAAAGCAGTGTAATTTATAACAGCCAAATCTTGGAAGCCCAACCACAGTGGATGTTGGATCAAGATGATGGAGTTTATATACACAATGGAGTACTACTCTGCCATAAACAATGACAATTTTTAGTCATTTGTAGGAAAATGGATGCAGCTTGAAGTCACAATTGCTCAGCGAAATGAGTCTGACCCAGAAAAATTAAATATCATATGGTTTCTTTAATGTAAGAAAACCATAAAAAACATAAGAAATGGGGAAGAAAGTGAGAAGATGGACTGTGTGGTGAGGAAAAGGGAAAGTGGGAGGTTAATGAGGTGGGGAAAGGGATGCAATATGTGAATGAAATAAATGGAAAAAGATGGTCTTTTTAATAATAGAATAGGACGACTGGATATCCATGTAAGTGGAAAAAGTTGCCTCATACACAGACATCAGTTCCTGGTGCATTGTAGACAAATACATGAAAAGCAAAACAATAAAAAGTACAAGAGGATATTTTGAGGATCTTCATGTAGGAAAAGGTGACTTAAATGAAACACAGAGATCATCAAACATGAAAAGTAGATTGATAGCTTTGAATTACATTAAAATTAAAAGCTTCCTGTTATTTTAAGCCACCATTAAAAAGGCGCATCACAGGATGGGAGTAGATCACCAGGTATAATCTCAAAGCAGAAACCAGTAAGAGAACAATAAACTTTCAGTGTACTTCCAAAAAGTATATCCATATGATCAGTGTTAGGAAGATACTCAATTTCATTTATAATCAGAAAATTGCTAATTGAAACATTTAAGAAATGTACCAGCATGTCTAAAATATACCCCCAAAACAAAATGTTGGAGAGGAAGTAGGTCAAAACAAATTCTTATGCTCTTCTATTTGGGTTATACCTGTGCTTATGTATTTGTTTTTAATTTGGTATATTAAATTTATCTGCACTTTTTTCTCCCACGGATCAACTCTGCCTTTTCAGCTTCTACTGTCTTTTCTGGCAGGCCTTCTTTGAAACCTTTGGTGGATCTCATTTCATTTATCTATTTATATTTACATATGAAGGATTGAAAATTGGAATTAAGTGCTTGTGTTTGTGAGCAGTGCTGTATCCTGTTGGCTTCAGTTTGAGGTGGTAGAAATGGCAGGCCTTTGGGCTGGGGACATAGTTCAGTGATTAGAGCACTTGCCTAGGAAGTACCTGGCCCAAATTTGATCCTCCAGCACCATGTACTAGCAGGGCATGGTGGCACAGACTTGTAATCCCAGTACTCGGTAGGCTTCAGCAGGAGGATTGCTGTGAATTCTAGGCCAGCCTGGACTACAGAGTAAGACTCTTGTCTTTAAATAAATAAGTTAAAAAAAAAAAGTGCTAGGCTTTGAGATGGGAGTCAGTGATGAAACATGGACATTTTGTTTTTCCTTGAGTGCTTACCCACAGGTCAGATACCTGACTGTTGTTTTGGGGGTAGCATGGTCAATTCTGTGTATTTTTTCTACTTTTTTTTTGGTAATGTCAAGTTTTTCATCATACCTTCCTTTGTGATTTCTAAGCTAGATTGTTGAATAAGATGAAAGGCTGAAGTTTTCTAAAGATAATGTCTGCTGGAGTTGGAGAGTATTAATTGTCTGCCATGCATCAGACCTTGTACAGCTCCCTGAATATGTATGTATATGTATTGTGCTTTATGTGCAGTTGTCACGTAGTTCAGACAGAGAGTACTGTCTCATATGAATTTGTGGTATATTGATGTACTTTCAAATTTCTCTTTCATATTCAAGCTTGGATATCAATGGAATCTGTATGCTTTCAGAGTTCAAACAATTATAATACATTGCTTGAACATTTTTTACAAAGAGGTTATGAGAGGGTAAGGTTGACTAGGGAATTTAAGGGCTTTGAATGACAGTGGACCCTAGGTTCATTGTATGCTGAGAAATTGAGCAAGAGTGTTAGGCTTTGCTTGAATGTGTAGACATGTTTTGGGATTATTTCAGAGTCTGCGATCTTATTGAGATGATCAAACATGTATAGATCAGAAGGTGAATCTCAATTTGGGGTTAATGAAGTTGCATGAAAATCCCTAGGGAGGTAGCTGGGAAGTGAAGGGGTGGTTTCTTCAGAGGATATGTAGGTTCTGCTGACTTTTTCACCTGAGATCACTTTTGTTGTATGTAGCAGTTTGGCTCTGTCACTTTGTGAAGAGTTGCTGGAGTACTAAGGATGAAGGAAGCCCACAACTTAAGTCCTTATAACAGTGGACTTTCTAGGCTGCTAATTTATGTAATGATACAGTAGCAGAATAAATGCAGTGCAAGAAAAGATGGGAAGCTGTATGCATAAGAGAACAAGTAAGAGAAGTACTTACTTCATCAAATAAGTAAATGAAAACCCTCAGGATTTTGTGGACCCAATTAAATATACTCATTCTGTTGTCTTTTACACAACTGACGTGTGAATGAGAAACATATTTTTTAATATTGGAAACCAGTCTGTCTCATTGACCTTTAATATCTTGTATATAAGAATGCTAACAATTTCTGTTGAGGGCTAGTAAATTTTTCCTCGTTTATAAAATACTTCTATCACTGACTTATTCCCCAAAAGAGGCTACCTATAAAAATAGAAGTATGTTTTGATGACAGATAGGAAAAGAAGTATACAGGTAAGTAAGAAATGGAATGAAAAAAAAAAAATGTGCACTCTAAAGACTTACATGTTTAGTCCAGGGTGGAATCTGGATTTGACCATCAATTTTTTTGACATCCAGTTTCAATTGTCATTTATGCAATTCTCTTCAGAGATAGTATAATTTTTCTTGTTAGGAAAACAAAACACAATTTTCCCCAAAGATTGCTCTTAAAAAGATGATTACTACTTCCATCAACATTGTTATTTGAGGTAGTCAAGAATTTTGTATACCAGATTTGTATTCTTGGGGGCATCTAATATGTCATCTTTTTCATATAATCATTTCTAATTCATAGCTTTTATTACTGCATAGGAATATTTAATGTAAAACAGGGAGTGAAAGAAAAGTTACACCCAAATGTGGTAAGAAATTAATGAGGGCTGTAGATTTTATTTCTACTTCATGTTAAAAAATTTAACTTTCTTATATGTATGCTGTAAAATAATTTGAAGAGCTATACATTTTGACAAATAATTCATGACTTTTTCTTCCCAGTTTAATTTTGTTGGGAGAATCCTTGGACCCAGAGGACTTACGGCCAAACAGCTTGAAGCAGAAACAGGATGTAAAATAATGGTCCGAGGCAAAGGCTCCATGAGGGATAAAAAGAAGGTACGTTGAAAATGGGGGTAGTGTTCATATATAAATAATTTTCTTAGGTTTGGCATTCTTATAATACAGTTCCAGATATTTTAGGTATGAAATTGATATTCTGAAGTTAAACACTTTAAAACATTTTTAAATTGTTGCTCTATGATACGCTCTTTCTTTGCTGATCACCATTTTTTATTTAGGAATAAAGCTTCAGTTACTTTGTTACATTAACTTTCCTCAGTATTTACACTTGATAAACTATTTGGGAATGGACTGTGATGTTGTTTCTATGAAAAGGTACAACTAGAAGTTTAAAAAATATAAAATGTTTCTTTTGATGAGGTTTAAATGAAACCAGTCAAAGGAATAGCTTTGGTTTTCTGTCAGATCATTGGGACGGCTACAAAACAGAAATTTGTTGGAAAGAAGGCTTATCACTTAATTTAAGAGATTGACTTCAACATTTTGTCTTGATTATAGCTTTCTAGACATATCTAAAGTATATTAGTATATATAATACATACATACATATATATATATATATATTTACTTCTGCTATTTCTTATTAGCAAATACCCAGCTGTCCATTTAAAATATTACTGTTATACTTAGTAATTTTCTCTTATTTAGTGATTTCATAAGGTAAAAAACCATTGATGTGGTAGGTTGGTTGGTTGTTTTTTTTGTGAAAATGTCTTGTTCTGTAATCTAGGCTGGTGCTGAACTCATTATGTAGCTCAGGCTGGCCACGAATTCACAGAAATTTCTATCTGAGCAAAATATGACTGATGTAAAAGGACCATGTTTTAAGAGCCAAAGATTAAAATTATTGTTAGTGTGTGTGTTTTTTTTAAAATTTTTTTGAGACAGGGTCTTGCTCTGTAGCCTAGGCTGGTTCCAAACTCACTGTGGAGCCCAGGTTACCCTTGGAATCATGGAAGTTCTCCTGCCTCAGCCTCCCAAGTGCTGGGATTACAGGCGTGCACCACTACACTCAATTTATGTGGTGCTGGAAAATTGAACTCGAGTACTTAATGTGTGGTAGGCAAGTGCTTTAACTGTTGAGCCATTCCACCAGCCCTATGTGTGTGTTTTTAAAATACACCAACTGCAAAAGGCTCTGAAGTTAGAGAGTTCTTGTTAGCCTGTGTGGAGGTTGGTGCATTGAATCTTTTTGAAGCTATGGAACAATTACCAAACCCACAAGGCATCCTGACTTCATGCTGGTATCTTGGTTTCTGAGCTCTCCAGGTAATTTCTGCCAAGTCCTCCCATAACTGACTGCATCTCTCTCTTTTTGTTCTTCTCCACAGACAAATGACTTAATAAAAATTTTGAAGAAAAAGCCCTAATAATTATCATATAATTAAAAGTCATATTAATTATGTTTAAGTCTTATTATAGGAGTATGTGAATTCTTGAGCATTTTTAAATGTTCTTTAAAAATATGTTTTTAAATTTGAATTTTAAGTATCTACAGAATCATGTGTGTGATACTCTTCTCAGGTTAGTGTTGTCTTGAAGTTTTGATTCCTATGTTGGAACTCATGATGGCATGGGCATTAAGTAGCACTAATGTAATTGCTGGAGAGACATCAAATGAAGTCTCAGTAACTAAAGGGCACCCGGTTATTAGTGTACATCCATTAGCTCAGTCATCCTTTCTGCCCTGAGCAGACACCTGTTATTTATGTAGCAATCACCTTGTTCACACCTGTTACTTGGTCCCGGTACTCAGAGGTCAGAGCTGGAGCATGTGGTCAGCTACCAAGAAAGAATAGTTTCTTCTGTCTTTGGCAGAATGGGCTGACAGTGACCTAACCAGATTGCTAAGGTTTGAATTTTGGTTTTGCCATGTAGCAGCTTTGTGACTTTGAAATTAAATCACTTAGAACTATGTAACAATGGAATGGTAAAGATGTGATCTTTTTGGTCTCTCTCTTTTGCTATCTTTTTCTTTTTTGTGATGTTGATATTAGGGATTGAACCCAGAGTCTTTACACTGAGCTAAGTCTCCCCCAGCCCCCTTGATCTGGAGACAAGGTCTTGCTAGTTAGTTGCCTAGGTTGACCTCAAATGTGGGATCCTTCTTCCTCACCCTTCCAGAATATTGACTAATGTGCAGGACATAGTAAAGCACTTAGTGTTTGTGACAATTCTTGATATTTTGTATTTTAATCTGTAAGTTAAATAGTCTTGCATTTTTAAACTTTTATGTAGTTTTACCAGAGAATACTAAAGTTTTATTTTCAGTGTTGGAATTAATACTCTCATTGCTTTGTAACCTTTGACTGTCTAATGTTATTAATCTTTTCTGTTCGTTTCTTCCGTGATTAGTGCTTTGACCATTTTGTTCTTAGTCACAGCAAAATACTTCACACTTTTTATTTTATGCTGTTATCTATTACAGTAACATCTTACTGATTATACATAATGCAAGACAATAATAATTGAGTACCAGACAATAAAATGTAGCTATAAAGTATATTTTTAGCTTTAATACTACAGATTACTGGATGTGATGGCTCACGCAATCCCAGGACTATGGGAAGCAAGAGGATGACAGAAGGATGACAGATTCAACCCCAGCCTAGGCAATTTAGCAAGATCTCATTTCAGAAGAAAAAAAGACCAAGGCAAGATGATTTCCATGGGTTCAAGGCCAGCCTGGGCTACATAGTGAGCTTAGGACTAGCCTGGACTAAGGAGTAAGACCCTATCCCTAAATTAATACATAGTGAGTTGCTGTCTCTAAAAAAATAAAATAAAATAAAAATAAATATTGGAGATGTAGTTTAGTACAAAGACCTTGTGGTTCAATTCCTAGTACTGTCCCCCCTCACAAAACAGCTACAGATCACAGTATCTTCTGTATGTTTGTATTATCTGAATTTTGTAAAGAATTTACATATACAATTATTATAATGTCAAGAATATCCTCTGTAATCTTAATTTAAATCTACGGTACTCAGTAAATTGTCAACCATATCATCTTGGTTTATGCTGTAGTTACTCTAATGAACCCCTACAATTGTTACTAGTAAAAGGTCAAAATGGAAGGTATTCCATCGTTTGCTATGTGGCCGTTAATTTGGTAAGGAACATGACAAATGGATAATAAGGATGTAAGTAGTGTGACGCAAGATTTGGGCAATACAAAGAAAAAGCCATTTTGTTTCAGATTTCTGTAGTTATCTATATATATTAAAGCTAGGAAGCTAGAAAACCTAATTTACCAGTTGCACAATTTATAGTTAAAAATAATCTGCTGGAAATACCCTTTGCTTTTCTGAATCCTTTACTAGACTGGTGAGGTCTGTGAGAGCACACCTTATTCTGTGTCATTTCCTTGCTATTTTCTCAACATCTGCCACAGAATAGGCAGTAGAAGAGTACCTTTGAAAAGAATGACCCCTTACTTCAGGTAATCAAGTGTCCTAGTTACTTATTTGTTGCTATGACAAAATACCCCACATCCACAATTTAAGAGAGAAAAGATTTATTGAACTTACAGTTTCAGAGGGTCTCACACATTCCATTCATGGGGCAGCAGGCAATGTTGCAGGCTCATGGCAGAGACAGAGGCTGGAGAACTGCTATCACCATTGCAGACAGAAGCTAAGTGAAGTAGGATCAAATCCCTGAGCGTTCCCAGGAACAGTGTTTCTTCTTTCTTCCTTTACTTAGTTCGAAATCCCAATTGGGCTGGTCTTTGTAGGGTTGTGCCTTCTTTCATTTCCTGGCCCATACAAGTCAATAACAAATACTCGAGGGACTAGAGGAATGGTAGAGTGGTTAATGCCCTTAAAGCACTTCCCTGCAAGCTCTAGGCCCTAAATTCAATTTCTCAGTACCAGTGGTGCATGCCTATAATCCCAGCATGTGGGAGGCTGAGACAGAGAATTGCCTTGAGTCCAAGGCCAGCCTGGGCTTCATAGTGAGTTCAGGCAGGACCAGCCTGAGCTACTGAGCTACAGAGCTAGACTGTCTCAAAAGAGGAAACAAACAAACAAACAAAAAAACCCCACAAATACTGTGCCCTAGGTAATCTTTAACCTCAACAAATCCACATAGTGTTTCCAGATCGAACCCAAGCATCTGCCCCTTTGATGGAATTCTTCCTCTCAATAACACAGTTCCAAGTACATGAGACTTTTGGAGGATGCTCAAGATCCAAATCATAGTATTGAAGAAACAAGACATAGATGAACCTCTCTTTCAGTGCAGCTTTGGCAAATAAAATAAAATTGTAAGCCTTATGTGCATTTAATTCTTTTTGGAAGGCCAGTAGCATTGGATCATTCTGAGTTGCTGGTTTTAAGCAAGTGAGTTAATATGGCACTTTAATTTTCACATCCTTGGATTGTATGTCTGTAGCACTGTTGAGGGATTTGTGTTCATTGTGTTTTGTTTTGTTTTTTGAATCTGGATTCTCAGTGAAATAGGACAAGGTGGAGATGGAAGACAGGAACTGGATATGGAACCGTAAGAGACTCTGTGATAGGTCTTGATAAGCTCTTCAGCATTTCTTGTCTGATCCGTTTGGCAATGTCCATTTGTAGCAGGAAAAGTAGACTATACCTGCTAATCTCTGAAATTGATAGAGAATTATTAGAAAGCAGCTTGCAAGTGACAATCACCTGTTTTGTGAGTGCATCAAGCATTATGCTGAGTATCTTACATGCATTTTAACTTGTTTTATTGTTCCCATTTTGTAGAAAATGAAGCTGAGTCTGAAGGAGGCTAAATAATTTGCCAAAGGTTGTATGGCAAAAAGTGCCTGTCAAAATTTAAACCTAAAGCCTCTGTTCGGTTCTTTAGTGTACTATCTTCTAATTGTAAACCATTTCTTTAATATTGAGTACTATAAAGGTTTTGAAAGGACTCCATATATCTTGTAAAATTCCTGTGAAATTTTCTGTTATCCTTTAAGGATGGGAAGAAAACACCAAGTGCTTTTTCTGTTCACACACCGCAAAGGACTTCCGGCATCAGTTGTGAGAGGATTTCCCGTCACACACTCAGCAGTCAAACTAGCAGTTGCTTTATTAGGATGCATTACCTGGCTGTCCTGTGATCTAATTCCATTTGGGTACTGTCTACTTGGAAATAGTGTCTGATTCTACAGATTCTGAAGTCATTCTCATTGGATTTCTTTCCCCCACCCCAACCCCCAACCAATTGTTAGTCCTGTTTTTGGTGCATGCTTCTAACTGGCCAGCTGTGAATGCTTTCTGACAAAGGACCTCCACCCCCAACCCACTCCCATTTAATTCGTTAACATGGTTCCTGGAGCTCAGGAGAACATGTAACATTCACCAATTACAAAAGTATAGAGATGCACAGTTCCATGGAATAGAAACATTGGAGTAAGGCAGGAGGAAGGGATGTCCCTTCCAAGCCCTCTCTCTGATAGTGCTGAATCCAGGGACTTCCCATGTGTTCAGCTGCTGGAAAGTCTTCAAACCCTAGCCTTAGGAAGGCATGGGAGAGGCTTCATTGTTGAAGCCTAATGATGATCTTTCAATTGCTTATCCAGTTCAACCTTAGCCCTTCTTTCTTTGCTGGGGTCAGGGTGTGGGGCCAAATATCTCAAGCTTCTTAATCTCCACCTTGGTTCACCTGGCATCCTGATATTGTCCAGGAGTTCTCAGCTGTCAGTCATTGGCATATGTAAAGGCATTTATCAGCTGTATTGCCAGGAAATAAAAACCAAATGCATTGTCTTCCTCATAGTATTATGCAGACTAAGTATCCCTTATGTGAAATGCTTGGTACCAAAAGTATAGTTTGGATTCAAAGTTTTTTTTTTTTTTTTTTTTTTGTAAAATTTGCTTTTATGTAATGAAATATTTTGGAGATGGGATCCAAATGTAAACATGAAATTAGTTTATGTTTTATGCATACCTATACATATAGCATAAAAATAATTGTGTGTGTGTGCCTGCTCTCTGACCTCAACCTGTCATGTAAGATCATGTGTATTAGTTTGGGTTCTTTCAAAGATAGAATTTACAGATTTTATAACAAAAAGAATCTATTACGAAGGTTTACAGATCTGAGAATAGAGATAATCCAAGATGGCTGCTCAGCCGTGAAGTAGATCTCCTGTCAGGGACTGCAGGACAGCTGGTGAGGTAAAGGTCTGCTGCAGATCTTGGTTGTTTGAAGAACACAGTGGCGAAGACCAGAGGCTGGAGATCGGTGACTGAAGAGCAGCAATGGGCAGACAGGTGCATGTTGAAATTGGAGCGAATCTGTGATGAGGATATGTGGCATGTAGCAAGTCGGCATCCGAAGACACTTGCGAAGATGAGAGCTTTCCCAGAGGAAGAACCTAGAACAATGTTCCTTCCTTTTATACTGTTGGAGTTCCAGCTGGACTCCCACATCTAGGTGGTTGCTCTTCTTAATTGGCTGGCCCACTAGTCACACTCTACTCCAGGCTGGTTCTCAGTTCCCAGTCTAAGTGTGGTGGTTCCCAAACCCTAATCCAGGTGTTGTTCCTGATTCCCTCAAGTTGACATAATCTCTTAAGGAGTCACAATCCACCCTTCATCAACTTGACATACATTTCCTTGAACCATACTTAGTTCCCAAGTATAGTAGCCAGGGTAGTAATTACAGCTAACATAGCACAACTGCACTGCCTAAAAACAGAAATGCAATGAATTCCTCCCCACAATAGAGAAGCACGTTCCCTCAATTTCCAGACTTGAGCCGTTTTACAGACGCAGTACCCCTTGAATGAAGGGAAGGCTGGGTCCCCTTGAGGAAGGACCCTGATACATTATCAAAGAGTTGTAATGTCAATATTTCTCCTGTCCTTCCCCAAAGGGACCTATGGCCCCTCACCAGAGTAACTGTGCACTGGGGAAGGGGAAATGATCAGATATTTTGGGGACTACTAGATACTGGCTCTGAGTCAACACTAATTCCAGGAGATCCAAGACATCATTGTGGACCTCCAGTTAAAGTAGGAGCCTATGAAGGCCAGGTGATCAATGGAGTATTAGCTAAGGTTCTACTCGCGGTGGGCCCCATAGGTTCCCGAGTTCATTGTGTAGTCATTTCCCCAGTTCCAGAATGTATAATTGGGATAGATATTCTTAGTACTTGGCAGAAACCCCATATTGTATAGAATTTCTCACTTCAGGTATCATTTTTGCACTCAGAATATTTTGGGTTTTGGAGCATTTTGTAATTTCTCATTAGGAATGTTCAGCCTATGTTGCTATTTCCTTTATTTTCCAGAATCCTTTCTAAAGGGTGAAACTTCATGTTTTCTGGGGGAAAATTGTATACTTGAGCAGATGACAGATACTAGAGGAGTAATTATAGGAGAAAATGTATTATTTGTAGTTTTTCTGCTCAGGTACCTGTTATAACAGGTATCTGCTGGTTTTGCATCAAAAGGCCACAGTGAGGAATATGAAGAGAGTATATTCATATTGGAAGGAGTGGTTCACACTTAGAAATACGATTTCTGTTAGAGGCATGTTATATAATGGCAGACAGACAGAATTTTTTATCTTGATCTTAAGTAGTACATTTGATAAGATTTGTTTTTTAAAGGTAACTTTTCTGCAAGCTACTTTTCATACACATTAGACAATTTTAGGTATCTCTTGCAGCTGAGATTTCTTAGCCTTTTTGTTTCTTACACCTGAAATTATTAATATGCGATGCATTGTTAATATGTGTTAAGTTTTAGAAGTTTTAGAAAATTCTGGTTAGCCTAGAAAGTATTAAAAATACCTGAAATTCTGTCACTCTAGTAGTTCTTTTGCTTGTTATTTTTGGGATTGTCTTCTGGATCAGGTGTGTCTAACCTACAGCCCCCCTGAACAGTTAGCAGTGTGGTCCTCTAAGGCTGTAAACTTTTAACATTTTTATGAGCTTTATTTTTTTTCCTTTTGTGGTACCTGAGGATTGACCCTAGAAGCCTGATGCTTACTTGCAAGTGCTCTGTCACAAATTCCAGACACGTAATTCACCTGTAAACATTTTATTACACATCTCTAAAGGAGAAGGACTCTTTAACAGTGACACATTTGTTTTCAAAATAGTCCTTGTTTCAAATAGGTAGTACCTCCCTTTAGGTCCACTCATATCTCATAAATGTGCTTCTCAAAACACATTTAAGTTAAAGTTTGAGTGAATGAATATCCAGATGCGGACCATCTGCCTGCATTGCGTCTGACTTGTAGACCCTCTGCAGCCACAGTTCCCGTCAGCCCCTGCTCCCCTTCTCACTGCTTATTTGTAAAGGGACTGGTTAATTAGTTTTGAAAAATCCCCATGGATTTTGTTGTTTGCATTTTCATGGTGGTGGTGGTTAACATTTTTCCCTTTCACCTGTATTTCTTGGATTAAAAATAATAAATTGAATGTTAGGGTGGTTTAATGAGATTGAAATTTCCCAGTCTTCCTCATCTGTTCCATTTGAAAGAGTATTTCATAAGTAGCATTGTAATGTACAAAGAATCTGATTCCTTCACTCCATGATTTTAACAATCATTGTTGATAATTTTCTAGGCCCCTTATTTCAGGGAGTGTAACCAAGTGGATATATGTTGTTTTTGCATCGAAAGTAGCTAGCTATAATCTTTTATTTAAAAAGACTGGATATATATACTTAGTTCTATATTCAGTAGCTTTTGAATTAGTGAATCCATTGGCCAGCAATCTTTCAAAGGTGAAGAGTAACTTTTTTTTTTTTTTGAGTGTTGTGAATCCTTTTAAGTATTGTTATGTGCTTGAGTTCATTGCAGGTATCTGCAACCTGTGCTCAAGTTGTTTGATCAGTGGGGGGCCAGGTCACTTTGATTTCTAAATTCTTTTGACATAGTCCTAACAACTTGGAATAGTAATCTGCTTTCTGATGTGATATAACAGTCTGTCTTACCTTGTCATATTTCTTTCTGAGACTTGGACTCAACCGGATTTTAAAGTGATTTTGTTTATTTTTAGAGTGAAGTCGTCTGGGCTGTATTGATGCTTAACAGCCACATGCAAACACCTATAGGAATGCATTTTCACAAATTCTTTCTTGTTCAAGTTTGGGACTACAGTGTTTTTAGATTTGTATCTCTTTTTTCCCACTGAACATTTTGCTGCAAATGATGTAAAATAGTAATTAATATGCCTTATTCTAAGATATGAAAAAGTTTCCAAATAACAGTGCTAATGATGTTACTGAGAATACAGTTAGTGAAAAAAATTTTAGCCACTTACTGATTTTTAGGTTATATTCCACTACAGATACAAATTGCTGTCTTTAAATATACTTCTTTTCCTATTTGTACTTTAAAATATTTGTATGATTCCAAAATCAGGTGTTTTCAAGGAGGCGATTTTCAGAGAAGTTTGGCTTTTGCCTCTTGGCTCTTTACCTGTTTCATCCCTTGCCAGTAGGTAGGTTTAAAAATTTCAGTTTCTAGTTTATGTTTTCCTTACTTTTTACAACATAAATGTTGATAGACAATTGCATGGATGTCTATGTGTAGTTTATGACTCCTTGATAGATTGTTATATATGTAATATTTTTCTGTCCTTGTTTTTTCTTTACATAATAGTAAATGGTTAACATCATGTAATGGGAGTAAACCTATAGTGATTATTCCTTTTAATAATCTCTTCATTAACATTATGGGTATCACCAGATCACTCACAATGGCTTCTTCATACTAGTGAACACACTCTCCCAAGGGTGGGACGCTCTACCCTAGAAGGTGTTATCACTATACATGAACTGTTCAGGGGATCGGTAGCCTTTCTCTCCTCTCTGCCATTGCCTCCAGTGCCAGTTTCTTCCCAAGCACTGCTTAAGAATGATCCCAAACACCCTGATCCACCTGTTTGAGCCTTCCTTATAAACAGTTTAGGCTGGAACCTCTGACTGAGTTAAGCACAGATATAGGAGATTTAGGGAATTACACCAACTGGTAACTCCAGCGTCCAGAAACAAGCCTGCACTAGTGCACACTGCGAACAGACTGCACCTCCTCTAAAAAAGGCCTTCTGGAGCCTAGCCCAGAAGCAACACTTGCCAGCCATGGTGGGTAGTGACATAGGCAGGAGCCATTTTTTAAAAAGAGCCAAATCCTAAACTGTGGAGAGCCCTACTCTTTGGAGGGGGAAGCCAAAACAGGCAGGAGATCTTTGTTGAGGGGGCTGAGGATGGTCTTGACACCTCAGAGGGCATCAGACTGTTAGTTCCCCTTCACTGCTTACTCCAAGCACAGAACTCAGTGGACATTTCCCCTCCCCCCATCTTTCGAAGAAACCTCTCAGCTGGGCCTTTAAAGTAAAGGCCCCCAACAACAGAAACATAGAAAGAAGACAAGGCAATAGGATATACACAGAAGCGCCTGATTCCTCAGAAACTAATGCCATGGGCCCTGAAATAATGGAACTCATAGGAAGGAAGTCAGAAAGCAAATAAATGAGTCAGACAACCTGTTCAAATAAGATATTTCCAAAACATGGCGGCTGAGTAACAGTGCTGCACAATATCTCCTTACTGACTTGACTTAAAAAGTCAAGAATTTAGTTAGAAAAACCGTGTTTGGTGTAGCTAGGAGAGAAAGGACCATCCCCCAAAACTGAAAGGCGGCCAGCCAGAGGCCAGAAATTCCAAAGGATCATCGAAAGCAGAGGAAAAAAAAAAAATCTTTGCGGTCCAGGAAGCTGCCACAGCCAGCTGCAAATGGCTGGAGCCACAGGAGGCTGAGGATGGATGAAAGGTTGCGGGGACCTGAACATCTGATGGAGCTGGGAGAGGACAGAGCACACAACAACAGAGAGGAGGCTGCGGGCAGGTCAGAAATCTTGAAGTCACATCAGAAGAGGAGGAAAGAAGCAGCAGCCTTGGCGTGGCGCCGAGCTGCTGGCACTCACAGACCACAGACGGGAAGGTCCGGAGGCCAGAACCTCAGCCCGAGGTAAGCATGGATCCAGAGAAGTGGGAATTGTCGGGCAGTGGGCAGCCCCAGCCTCAGAAACACCAACCTGCGGGGGTGTGTACTACAAAAGCAGCGTGTGCTCCCCCTAGAAAAGGCCCCAGGATCCCAGATCAGAAACAGGGTTCAGCAGCCATCTCAGGCAGTGACGTCAGCAGGAGCCATTTACTTTCCTGTGCACCAGAGACAGCCAGAGGTAGCAGAACCATGGGGAAACGTAGTAACAAATCTCATGCAAAAAGACCTGACACCCCAGAAGATGATACCAGGGATACTGAAATTGCAGAATCCAAGGAAAAGGGCAAAAATGATGGTAACTTCTGGGCCCAGATAATCAGTGAATTAAAGCAGGACATAAAACAGACAGCACAAGGGCTATTCCAACACATAGCTAAGCAAAAAGCAAGCCTTGAAAAGCAATTAGAGGAGACCAAAGAAGAAATGGGGAAACGTGGTTACAGATCTCCTACAAAAAGACCTGACTCCCCAGAAGATAAAACCAGGGATTCTGAAATGGTAGAATCCAAAGAAGAAAAGGGCAAAAAGGATGGTAACTTCTGGGCCCAGATAATCAGTGGATTAAAGCAGGAATCAAAGCAGGACATAAAACAGACAACAGAAGAGCTACACCAACACATAGCTAAGCAAAAAGGAAGCCTTGAAAAGCAACTAGAGGGGAGACCAAAGAAGAAATAATACCAGTAGATAATGAAGGCAAAAGAAGAATTTAGAGAAGAGCACAAAAGAGATACAGAAAAATTGAATGCAGATATTCCGGGAATGAAAAGCATGCAGGAAATAATAAGCAACCACTTTAAACAACTTCAGAATAGAATGTCAGACCTAGAAAATAAAGTGACTGAGCTGCAACGTACAGGCCATGAAGAACACAAAGTAAATAAAGAAAGCAAATCATTACAATGGCTGATAGGTGATTCAAGGAGAAACAACCTCAGAATTATGGGAATTGAGGAGAAGACTGAGGACAAAACAAAAGGCTTAAAAGACATGTTTAATGAGATAATGGAAGAAAATTTCCCAAATCTAAGAAATGAACATGGAACTATTTGCAGTGAGATAAAACACCAGACAGCTTTGATCAGAAGAGATCCTCACCATGACACATCATAATTAAAATTCTAGAAACCCAACACAAAGAGAAAATAATGAAAGCGGTAAGAGAAAACCAGAAGGTGACCTACAAAGATAAGCCCATCAGAATAACTGCAGACTTCTCAATCCAAACTCTAAAAGCAAGGAGATCATGCAGCAATGTCATCCGAGCACTAAAAGAACATAAATGCCAACCAAGACTGCTATATCCAGCAAAATTATCTCTTAATTTAAAGGGAGAACTTAAAACTTTCCATTACAGAGACAGCTTAAAGGAATTTGCAGCCACTGAGCCAGTATTGCAGAGAATACTTAAAGGAAACTTAGAAAGTGAAAAGGAGACCTGCATCACCAGTGACCCAGAGGAAAAGCAACAACAGCTAGAGGAGAATGAGCTGAGAGAAAAGTAGGTTAGCAATCAGTGAAATATGAGTAAATAAGTTATGAAAGTCAAAAAATTCTGAAATAACTAAATTTGCCTTCATATCTGTCACTTTAAGTATATTTATGTGGTATAGATTTAAGTTCATTTAATGTAGCAATGTGATACATTTTTAACTTTGTTTTATTGTAACAATTCACTTATTAGGTCACTAATGAAAATTTATCCTAAGGAAACTGATTGATGTAAAGATAACCCTGTGAATGTACAAGTATGCACCTTCCAATATTCAGCTAAGGCATTTGAAATTTAAATTTTTTTCTTTTTCTTTCCCAGATTTACTAGTCTATTGAACTACATGCTTGTAGTTATTTTCTGATGTGGACTGGTGGGTAAGGGCTGGTTTAATAATAACAACAAAGATATAGCAAAATATAGGAAAAAAAAACTTTTGGTAAATATCCCAATAAAGGGATTGGTTCGATTCAGAGAAGAGTCATCAAGATTTAACTGCTGCAAACCCATTTGAGGAATAGAAAGCTTAGTTAGAGTGGTGACTTAAGTGAAATGACTTAGGTGCAGAAGATTAATATGTTAAACACTGTATGGTTTCTCTGAGTTGGAAAACCCAGAACACAGACATTCTTTGAAACCATATGAAGTGATAGCCGGAGTGGGGGGGAAGGAATAGGGAGGGGTTGGGAGGGTAGAAAATGGGAAGGGATTGTGAACTTGATATGATACATAGGTGTAGGAAATACCCAAATTCATTGTAAATACTATGTATTACATTTGTATATTAATAAAAATAATGGGGAAAAACAAATAAGATATTTTCAAAGTAATGCAAGTAGTGATCAGAAGGAACTTACTAAATAATGGTCATTTGAGTTGTGTCCCGTTAAGACAATATTGGCTTTCTTATAAGATCTGTGGATCTTCTATAATTATTGCTTTTATTAGTATATTAGTTTGTAAAATGTAGTAATTGTATTCAGTATAGGGAATTGCTGTAAAATCTCTTGAAACTTTTTTGATGTCTGTGATATGTATATAGATATTTAGCTGGGGTTGAAGTGACAGAAGGCCATGGTTTTGATTTGAGATATTTTTAGTTTTAAAAATAGTAAAAGCTGGTAAATAGGTCTTTAGAGGGTCTTTTCCTTGAAACTGTCATTGAGTGGTAAAAATAAAAGATTATGTAGGCTTAGTCCATTGGCTTAGAACTTAGCTATTAGGTCATCCTCTCACTCTTGAATTAGACTTTCCAATTTCTTGCTCTGTAATTAAACGTGCAAAAATAATTTTACTTATTTCTTCCTGCTCCTCATTTGGAAACAACTCTTCAAAAATTCTGAAATAGCTAAGTATACTGTTACAGCTATTGCTTTATGTATAATATACTTTTGTGATACAGACTTAAGGAATTGATTTAGTGATTTGATACAGACTTAAGTTCATTTCATGTAGCAATTATTCAGACTTATTCAGACTTTGATGTAAGTTTAGCCTTTGAAAACTGAATGATGTAATAATAGTTCGCATGTCTTTGAATGTACACACATTTCCTTTTCAGTACTCAGCTAAAGAATTTGAAATTTAACTTCTTTTTGCTTTCTTACATTTTTCTAGCATTGTGAATTTCATTTTTGGATTTCGTTTTTTTGATATGGACTGGTCTGCAAGGCCATGTTAAAGAATCTCAAAGATATAGTAAGATATAAAAAAAAGGAACTTTCAGCAAATCATTCCATATCATCCCAATAAAGGGCTCTGCTGGACCCATAGAAGAGTCATGAAGATATGTCCACTGCAGCCCATTTTAGGGGTGGGGACCTAAGCTAAAATGTGATGATTTGAGAGGTGAAGTGAGTCTCACACAAAAGATTAAATATGTTAAATATTTCTTGGTTTCTCTGTTATGGGAATCCTGGAATATAGGCATTCTCTAGAACCAAACTGGTGTGATAGTGGGAATTAGTGGGGATGGTGAGGAGGGTCAAAAATGGGGAGGAGAAGGTATCTTAATGTTGATATGATATATATTTTCACAAATTCTTCAAGCTCATTGTAACCATTATGTATCACATAAATATTTTAATAAAAATGGGAGAAAAAGAAATTGTGGACTGGAATCATTTTTATGATATTTAATTTGTGATATTTTAGGTTATAGTAAAAGTGATGATTGTTCCCAGTTTCAGTTACCTCTTTTCATAGTTAATTTAATATTTTTCAAAGCATCAGTTACGTTTTAGAATGCTGGTTATCTTTGTCCTGAAGAAACTTTGCATCCCTGGTAGACTGGAGTTGTGACAGGAGTGAATCCATTGTGGTAGATACTGCACCAGATGTGCATTCTGCTATGGAAAATCAAGAAGTAGTGAGTCCTTCTGTAGGTTGAGGATTTTATGAAGCTGGAGAGGACTGACTGGAGTCGAAGCTTACCAGGCAAACTGGTGCATTGGCATTCTAGACATCAGAAATAACTAGTATATGTTACAGCGCTGATGCTCAGCATTTCCCAGTGGAAGGTTTTGGTACAGTGGGAGAATTTTTGTTGGCCATGGAGACAAGGCAGAAGTTCTGAGGAGAAGAGGCCTGAATACTGTGTCAAAGAATTTTTTTTAAATTTTCATTTAGAAAGTAGTGCTTTGGTGTTAATGTGTTTTAAGAGTATATGGTAATTGTTTTAAAGATAAGTTGGCAGTAGTAGAAGAGATATGCAGCAGAGGAAAAGTAGCCTCAGGCCACAAACAAAGGTTGAATTAAGTCTGACATCTCTTGCTTAGAAGGTTCTTTCTTGTGATTAAGTAAAATTTGTGTCTTTGAAATAATTGTCTTCTGCTCTTTAAAAATATTTCATTGATGCATACAAATTATATGTATTTTGGAGGTATAGTTCAGTTTGTAATGATCAAATCAGAGTAATTGGCACATCTGTCAATTCAGACGCCATCATTTCTCTGTGTTTTGGGGATATTAAGAAATCATCTCTCTTAGCAACCCCGATCTTAATTCTACTTTGAATTCAAAACAAATATAATCTCTTAAACTTTAATGGGCATGTCCAGCTAAAGGCCTGTAATTTTGTTTTTATTTTGCCCTTATTTTTTAAAATGTTACAATAAATTTAAATGTGAAGTTTATTACATATATGCATTAACATATATTTATATGTGTGTGCGCACCCATGAGTGTGTGTGTGTGTGTGTAAAGCCTCATGTATTTGATGTAATGAATTGTCTATGGAACCATGTGCTGTTGGGAGATTGGAGCCTGGTCTACAGGGTGGATTTATGGATGTGTGGTAGAAGCCAGGTGTTGGCAGATTGTAGATTGTAGGCGTGTGAATTGGATTACAGGCATGTGGTAGATTAGAATCATACCGAGAAGGAGAGGCTGGACCCAGGAGAGGCAGATCATTTGATAGGGACTAAAAAGATACATATATTGCTTCCTTCTTACCTGTGGGGACTTGATTGGACTTGATTTGGTTTCCTGTTTGTTGTGCTATGAGGAGCTGCCTTCACTTTTGCCTCTGCCGTGTGCTTCCACTCTCGTTGGCTGCTCCTGCGTGGACTGTGACCTCCTGAAACTATGAACTAAAATAAACTTTTTGTTCCCAAAATTGTGATGTCAGGTTGTTGTGGTTAGGATCTGGAGTGTCACCCAAAAGTCTCAATTATCTTAATGTTATGAATTGTCTATGGAACCATGTGATGTTGGTGGATTGGGGTCTAGTCCGGAGGGGTGGATTACAGTTAAGACTAAAGGCATGTGAGTTAGGATTAACCCTGTGTAGTGGCCACACCTGGATGCAGGAGGGACTAATCACTGGGTGGAGACCTGAAAGGATATATAAGTTGCATCTGCCTTCCTGGAGGATGAGGAGTAGTGTCAACTGGTCTCAGCTTGCCTTCCTGTTTGTGATGTCCTGAGAAGCTGCCTCAACCTCTGCCTCTGTCCTGTACTCTGATTGCTTCCGGCCACTTCTGAATGGATTGTGACCATATGAAATTGTGAGCTAAAATAAACCTTTCCTAAATTTGTGGATGTGAGGTATTGAGTCATAGCAACGAAAAAGTAACTGAGACACTGGTATTAAGTCACAATAACAAAAAAAGTAATGGGGGGGAGAGAGAGAGAGAGAGAGAGAGAGAGAGAGAGAGAGAGAGAGAGAGAGAGAGAGAGAACACAGAAATAAGATGTGGCCCAGGAAGATTCTTGTTCACTCAATAAGAAAAAATGAGGGTCAGATAATTGGCACACTATGAGTTGAACATATCTGTAGGCCTTAGACATATTTGATAGTGTTTATACTACAAATGTATCTTACAAAGTAACTAGTTTTTTCTAATTTTTCTTTTGTTATATGGGACATGGTGTTGAATTAAATTTCAGTTGATTGGTTGCTTTTTTAAAAGAAAGGAAGCGTACCTTCTCAGAGAGGTTAAATTTTGCTCCTCAAGTTACCTATGGTAAAACAGCACTTTAACAAAATCAAATTCAATCAAATTCATTGAAAACATTCTTTTTGTGAAGCAAAGTAAAACAGAAGATTTAAGACATGACGTTAGTCTCCTTTAAGACTGTGTGTGTGTGTGTGTGTGTGTTGTCAACCCACAACCATGTGTGTGTGTCAACCCAGTCAGAATTCTGTACGGTTCTCTAAACATGCTTTTACGTTTTCAGGCTACATTTCCAGCAGTGTTGATTTAAATACAGTTTGTGACATGATCGGCTGATGTTATCAGGACTTTGTATGGTGGCCCCTTTTTATCTCAACTTCTCTCTCTCTCTCTCTCTCTCTCTCTCTCTCTCTCTCTCTCTTTCTCTCTCTCTCTCAATAGGATCTTGTTGTGTAGTCCAAGCTGGTCCTGAACTCACTATTGAGCCCAGGCTGAACTTGGAACTTAGAGCAGTCCTCCTGCCTCAGCCTCACCAGTGCTGGGATTACCTGGTATGCTCCTTTATACCAGGTGTATGTGGTGCTGAGGAATTGAACCCAGGGCATTGAGCTTTCTTGGCAAGTGCTTTAACCACTGAAGTATTCCTCTAGCCCCCTCTCATTTAAAAAAAAAAAAAAAAAACCTTTAGAAAATGACTAGATTTTTTTTTTTTTTTAGTTTCTTTTCAGGTTACATGTTCATTATGAACTTAAGTGGTTTAAACACTTTTTTTAAAAGGTAAAATAATATTAAGCATTGCAAAAAACGTTCTTTCAGGTTATGTAGTATCTCAAGCCATTTTAATAGAGTTGCTACTTTGCCTGCATTTGTTCTTAGGAAAGATTAAGAGGTTTTGAAATAAAAATTCTGTTAGTTTGAAAGTATAGCTATTAAAACTTTTTACACTCTTAAGGAGAAAACATGGTCATGTGATTTTTTAATCAAAATAAAATTTTGTGAAAGAAAAATGGGCAAAATGAGAATAAACCTTTGTTTATTAAAGTGAAGTAACTAAGTAACCTGTAAAACTTAAGCTAATTACTCTACTATAGATCTAATACTAGGTTGAGTTAATTGTCCATGTCTAATGAAATGAGACATGAGTTTCAGTGAAAAGAGGAAGTGTGTTTTATAACTAGATGCTCTTAATGAGCCTTTTAAAATTAAGCTCCAGTTAGATTGTAGTTAGTTTAGTTAAGGGATATTTGAGCACCTTGGAATTGTGCTGTGTATAACAACTTCAGGTTTTAGAGAATCTGGTTTTGTGTTGACCAAATTGGAAGGAGAATGCTGCTTATATTTGTGTCATTATGCTGTTATCAGTCATTTTTTTTCAAAATCTTTTAACAAGAAACTTCATTTGGCAAATTTTTTGTTTACATGATATTAGTAACGGATTATTAGGCAATTTTTCTTGGCTCTTTCATTTATGTTAGACTTAAATTGTTGTTCTTTTTATCCTAAAATATCATGGTTTTAATTTCAAAGCACATGTAATTAACTTTTGCTTTTAAGGAGATAGCTAAATATTTATGTCTTTTTGGTGCTAGAGATTGAACCCAGACCCTTTATATGCTAAATATGTATTTTGCCTCTGAACTACACATCTGGACCTAAACCCCATTTTTTTTTTTTCTTTTGGAGACAGGGTCAGTGTTTTTCGCTATAGCCCAGACTTGAACTCACTATGAAGTCCAGACTAGCCTTGGAGTCATGGCAATCCTCTTGCCTTAGCCTCCTGAGTGCTGGGATTACAGGCGTGCACCGCCATGCCCACTTTATATGGTGCTGGGGAATCGATCTTAATGGCCGTGCCTTTCTTCCAGCCCCTGTATGATTTTTAAATTGAGATTTTTGATGAAGTAAAATACTCGTACTGTGTGTATAGAAAACCAGTCACTTGGAAAATACTGTTTTAGGATCATGTGCAGAAAGTTCTGTGTAATTTTACTTTTATAATTAATAAGTAGCCCATGTTCATTTAACTGAAGAGATCACTTAATAAGAAGAACAATCTGTGTAGTACCTAAAGATATGTAATGTGATTGGCCACATACCTAAAGGTTTAAGATTTAAATGGCACAATGAAACATACCAATAAGAAAGGGATGGTAACCTTAAAAGAAGTCACAAATTTTGAAAGCAAATCATAAGGTTTCTGTTATAAAATAGATTTAATGTCATAATTATGAAAGCTTTGTGTTTATTATATATAAAATATGCATTATTGATACTGCTTAAATATATATCAATATGCATGAATATTTTTCTGTAATACTTTTTTAAGACTACAAAAATAGTCCTTCATTATACATGTGTGTTGGGCTGCTGAAATTTTTAAAAAACTTGTTTCCACTCTGAAGCTGCTGTGAAGAATGCCTGGGCATACTATTAAGGTAAATTTATAAAAGTGTCATTAGTTGATTAAAGGTGTAGTCAAAGATACCTTTTAATCCTATTTTAAGGTAATAAAAAGTTTAATGAACCTTCTCTGATTAGGGACTTTGTTAGGGGAGCAAAAATACACTTTGTATATTTTGGTTAAGAAATTTGAAATTTTTGGCATATATTTACTTAGTTATCTGTGTTTAGTTTTGAATTACTTGTCATTTCTACCACCATAGAGCCCCTACTTTGTGTTTTTCTTTTAATTTTTCACTTCCAAAACATTTTAGCTGAACAGTTTTAATAGTAGTATAGTGCATTTCTATATATTCTTAATCTAGATTTGCCATATAGTAACATTTTGCATGTATTTTGGGCCCACTTACATAACCAATTTGTGATTGTTTGCAGGTTTTTATATTTGTAGTCTCAGTTACATGCTCATAATACTTAGTTGTCACTCCAGTATCAATGACAGTGTTACAAGTTTTCATGGGTATATGCCAGATAGGCAAAAAAACTTGAGTCCCTGGATGTACTTCCTCCCAGGTGAGCTAGACAGTATGCAGTCCTGCCTGCTTGCTTGAGCTCTCAGGCTGGAAACAATCACGCTTCTCATGTTGTATTTGTTGCTGTGCTTTTTGCATTTTTATGTTTTATGTTGGTGGTTATACTGTTTGAAATATCTGCAGTCATAGTTCTGAGGTGCTTGTCTGGTGTTGTCAAGAATAAAAAGATTTTGCCATACGGTACAGAGAAAACATTGTGTTAGAGAAGCTTAGGTAGGCCTAGTCTGCTCTTTATTCAATGTTAGTGAATCTACAGTGTATGTTAAGGTATCTTAACGTACTGCTCGGGCTGTGAAAATGCATCCATAGGTGTGTGCGGTCACATGCAAACTGACAAGCAGTGTTTTTCTGTATAAGCCGTGTTTCAGTTTTTACTAATTCAGTGTTTTTACAGATAGTAAAAATTGATCTGAATATACCTTTGTGTGTATGCACGTGTGAACATACATGTTTACATGTATACATTTGTTTTTATTTGCTGAACAATTGGAGAATAAGTTGCAGATATTATTATGGTCCTTTGTACCTATTTTGAAGTGCATTTCCTAGAATAAGGATATTCTTCTACATGATCAAGGTACCCATTATTCAATTTGCAATATATAAGAACTTGTGGATACAGCATTTTCATGGAAGTGGCCTGTACGTTAAGAGATTTTATATTTATAAATATTCTTTTGAAACTTTGTACATTAACTTTTCTTAACTGACTTTAGATCATTGATTAGGAGTCCTGTCCAAGTCTGCTCATTTTTTTCCATTGTCTTTACATTTCTTGGTTACCATACACTTGTAATTAAAGATAATGCTTGTCATTTTTGATAGGCCAAGATCTTTTTTAAAAAAAATTCCCATTACCTTTTGAGTTTAGAATTTGTGTCTCCCGACTTCATCTCTCCATTGATTTCTAATCTGATTACTTAATATCTTTTCTTGGCTGCTAGTGGCACTGGTGGCAACAGTGGTGTTTACTTGATGTTCTGTTAATGATTACAGCATGCTCAGCTAGTACTTGGGTACTATTGCGTACTGGTCACCATTCCAATGTGGATTACTCATTTAATCCTTAAACTACAACTACCCCATTGAGATAGTTACTGGAGTTATTCCAGTAGAGTAGGTAAGGAAATGGCCACATAGGGAGGTAGCCCCAGGAGTAGCAAACCCTGATGCTTCTCCATGGCTCTTCGCCCTTGGGGTTTTCATCTTGTTGCGTTTAAATACTGTCTACCAGGCCCCTCTTCCCAGGGCATACGCTCGGTGAGGACAGTGTTGTCTCTTGCCCATTGCTCTGTAAGTGTCATTCTGTGCTTGCCATATGGTGGGCACTTGATAATTCTTTGTAGAAGGGAGGGATAATGTAACTTTGAATTTTTCTTATAGTTATTTTGCATAAGAAATTATCAGTTGATTGGAAACTTATTGTATTTGTGGGTTGTCAGTAATGTCATGCTTTAACGTTAAAGGTGTTTGTCTAGTATACTGTCATTTGCCATTTTGTGCTATAATTACAGTTTAATGTACTCAATTAGTTTTTTTTTTTTTTTTTGAGACAGGGACTTCCTAAATTCCTATGGTGGCTATGAACTCACTATCCTCCTGGGTACTTGAATTATAACCGTGTTCCTCCATGTTCAGTTCTATTCAGTTAAATCTTTATTCTGTTGGGTAGGATTGAAAATTCTACTCTTGCTTAATTTTATTCTCATATTCCACTCTTACATTCTGAAATGTTTTAATAAAACAGTTTTTTACTGTCTTAGGATTCTTAAATGTTTGATAATTGTTTAAAATTATTGGACAGGACAAAAGTGTGCATTAGGTGTGCTAAATATGTAAAGGGAAATAGAAATCTTAGGATCTATAATTCCTGTTTTGAACTTGGTATTTTGAAATAACTTTAAATTTGGAGAATTTCAAAAACAGTACTCTCATATATCTTTCCTTTCATTCTTGAGTGTATAGTATACTACCACACTTGGTGATTTCTACTCTGTTCTTTATATTTGTGCTTCTTCCTCCTCTTCATTTTCTTTTATACCCTTTATCCTCCCAGCTTCTTCTCTATTTCCTCTCTTAATTTGGAGTAATTTCTCAGCATATTTTTTCTTGATTTATTCTTAGTTAATTATGGTTAAAAATATTTAATCTAGCTTGACACATGACCAGCACATTGATCCATTGTGTTGATTATTTGATAGGCATATGTACATTGATGTATTAGAAGGTAAACCAGATTCCACGAGTGCTTATTTAGTTCTTTAGGTTCTTTCTTCCATTGCCATTTATATAGAATAATGTAGAGACTCACTGGTTGTAGTGTGTTTTCCCTTTAAACTCATTCAAAGTAGTAGTAGAAATTATCCAGGAATTACGTTTATTGATCTCTTTATATTCATGTTTACCTAGATGTATGGGTTATTTTGATCTGGGTTGCATTGTATAGGTAGGCCAGTGCTAACTGAAATGAAAGTAGACACAGTGTGTTATATTGGCAGTAAAGATGCAGAGACTGTCACTTGCTCATCACTTTTGAGGTGCTCTCCTTTGACGTGATGAGTGATTCATGGGAAAAACTAGTGAAGGAGGACCAGGACTCACTGTTGGTGAGGTGGCACCCCTACTGTTGTTGCCATGCTTAGTATGTTTACTTCATGCATTTAGTAATGGCTACTAATGTAACCAAATCCATTTTCTTCCTCCTGTAGTGTCCTTTTCTAGTACCATTTGTGTTGTTCATCATATTTCCTTATATTTTAAAGAATAGTTTGGTACGTTTTATTCCTTACATATGCTTTCTGCCATCCAGAATTTATACCTACCAAATTAGTAAGTATTTTTAAATTTTCTGCTCTAGGTCAGGCATAAAACTGAGGCTCTTGCTATGTTATAGAGCATAATGTGGAGAGGAAGACAGAAAATGAACAAGACAATTTCAGATGTGGACAAATGCCATGAAAAGAATGAAATCAGATGCTGTAACCGTAGTCAGTAGGGTCCTTTTACCAAAGGTGGCCAAGGACTGCTAAATGAAGGCTTGGATAGCCGGGAATCAAGATGGGAAATCTGAAGGCTCGTTGTTTGTGTGTAAAGTTAGATCAGATGGAAAGACACTCAGTTGTGGACGAAATTGAAGTGAGTTCATGACACTCTGAGGTGGGCTTGTGGAGTGGGAAAGAATGGATGATGGGAGATTTTGAGGAAGTTTCTGCAAATCTTCCTTGTAGGGCATGGTTAGGAATTAATGATTTTATTAAGAGGCCACTAGGAAATCAGTTGAGGGTTTTAAGCAGAGGAGTACGCAGTCTGATACCATTAAGAAGAATTTTCTTGGATCAATTAGAGAATGGATCAGAGTTGGCAAATCGTGGTCCATTAGCGGGCAGTGCAGTTGTTGAATGGGAGTTGATGGCCTGGACTAGGGATCTTGTTCTTCATTCATTGTATTTCATTTGCTGGTCATCTTTTGCTGGATTTCCAAAGCACTTGTTCTTTAGCATGCAGTATGATGCTTCAGTTGATTGTCTTGTTTGCTCTTGTTCCTCACCCACATTGGTTCTACAAGAGCAGTAACTTACTGTTCTGATTTTCTCAGTGAAAGGTGGACAGAACTGGTACTTGCCTTAAAAACAATTCTTAGCACATAATTTCAGTTAGCTACTTATTTTCTGGATTGTAAGGGGTGTCATATAACACAGAAGAAATACTTAAAATTTATGTAGATGTAAATAGCAGAATATGACTTCAAAAATAAAATGAGAGAAAGAAAACCTGAGGTGTAGCTCAACAACAGAGTACTTACCTAGCATGTGCGAGGCCCTGGATTTGATCCTCAGTATCCAAAACAAAATACAACAAAAAAACCCCCACCAAAGCAAGTAAGAAGAAAGCACTCCAGCAGACACTTGATAAGAAACTAGAATATGAATTAAGATTAGGAAGCAAAGTATGAATTTGAAACCTAAAAGTATAATTAATTTCCAGGCTAGACAGAGTATATAAGCACATTCTACAAAGAACATTAGTGACCATATTACTTTTTAAAGTCACAGCCATGCATACAGCACACGTGTTTTTATGAAATGTAAATTGTTTTACTTTCCAGAATATGGATGATTCTCTGTAGCTTTATGTAGTATAGAGCCATAAAATAAAGTAGGGTGAAAATACTTTTTCAAGTGGTTAGAACATAGTAATACTTCGTAATGTTTTTTTGTTTCTTTTTTTATAATAGATGTCATTTGGTGGGAACAATTTTAAGTTACATACTAAAAGAAATTTAAGCAGATTTGCACCAAGACTGGACGTATCCAAACCTCAGTATTAAGTGTGGGTTGAGGAAGACATTTTCCTTTGGTTACTTCCCACCCAGTACTCCCTCTAGGTCATCAAGAGAGATCCAGTTCACAGATGGGTTTCAAATCTTCTTAACATAAAAGAAGGCATTTAGGCAGAGATCCTTTTTAGACAATAGTGGTATAATGAGCTGCTTGTATATACAGGAGAAGAGAATGGGCCTGATTGCTTACAGTCTGACGTTTCAAAAACTATTTTTTCCGGATCTCATGCATTTGCATCTATAATTGCTGTGTAATCAAAACTAAGTGAACTGTAGCTACTTGAAACTTTAAAATGAAAGGCAATCATCTTTATGGGAGGAGGGGAACCCTTCCATGCAAGCTAGCCTGAAAGCCTGAATATTAGCATTATAGTCTACTTGTGTTTAATTATAGGTGTCTGACTGAGCAGTAAATTTATGCTTGTGTAATAAGAAATGAATGTGACCCTGAAACACCAGCTCAGCTCTGTCGCAGCCCAGCTTTGGCTAGAGAAAAGTTAGCATCCATTGTGTACTTCTGTGATAAGGGATTGTGCCAGAATGACTGTTAATTACCTCCCTTATTTGATATGGAAAGTAGTGGCTACACACTTTTCTTCCCACCAGTGACAGCACTCAATTAAAACTTGTATTAAACAGCTATAATGTACTCCGTTATCTATTGGGAAGACATAAGGTGAGGAAAATTAACCTTAGTTTTTCCAACTGATTGTTGGCAGCTTTGATTTTTGTAAATCCTTCTGAGGATTGAAAAAAAAAACTGCTTACCATAAGATGAGTCCTTTATGCTTTTATAGACTCAAAAGTTGAAAGCTGATTTTCAAATTTCAATAATGTAGACTCAGTAAACGCTTCTTAGTCATTTAATCTCTGAGAAGAGAGAACAGATTTATTCTGGGTCCGAACTGAAGATAAAAGATGCAGGGTTGAACCATGCATACTGTAAAGTGCTTGGGTGAAAGTTAAAACATGATTTCTTAAGATCTCCTGAAATGTTTACACTCCTCAAGATTTCGTGCTTTAAAAAGGAGCCTAAGCATAATTTCAGTTTAAGGGGGGAAAAAAAAAGTGATGGTGTTTGTTGTGTGGTGGTGTACTGAGTCTCGGCCTTGACACTGACATGCACCCTCAGCTCATTTTTGATTTTGAAACAGTCTCACTAAATTGCTGAGTAGCTCAGGCTAAGCTCCAACTTGTGATCCTTTGCCTCAGTCTCCCAGAGTGTTAGGATTACAGGCCTATACCACTGGTCCTGACTTGTTTATTGTGTTTACGGGTAAAATATCATACTTTATTTTAAAACACTGCTTAGTTTTCCTGATCTTCTGAAATGTATTATTTTCTAACATTGTGAGGAAAATGTTTCATTTAAAAAAACTTAAAACTTAATAAGGGTTATTTCAGCTGTTACTAGGTTTTTCTACTCTAGGTAACACTCAATTTATCTGTTGTATAATAAATGCACTTCATGAAGTATTATTTTGTGAAACTATAATTGAGGATAAAATTTGAGGATGTTGGAATTTTGTGGTTAAAAATCTGGTTAAAATTTCCGTGCTTTGTGCAGAACATTTATAGCTGTATGAGCTTCATTGTGCAAATGAAGACTATTGTCCTTACAGCATCATATGTGATCTTGGAGGGTCTTCAAATGCCTATTTTATTTTTGGATCTTTCTTGAATTCTTTGAATTGTACTATAAATTTTAGGCAATATTTTTACATGAAGTAGCTACTTTCTAATCCATTTGTTCCATAACATATTCATGTCTTCACTTTAACATCTCCTTCTGCCGGTAGCAGGACTGGTCATTGTGTTTATACCTTTACCCCCTGTAAACTAGAAGGACAATGCTGTAAGCTCCTGTTTCATTCAGAGATGATTTTGAGGCACTTTGGCAAGGACTTCCAAGAGTTGGTAAAGGGTATTGAAGCCATTCTTGCAAAGTCCCAGGATGTTTAAGTGGGCAACATCACCTAGGAAATGGTCCTGGGAGTAGGAGGAGGGAGAGAGAGTGCAATAACTAGATCTGTGGCAAAGCTGCCAGATGCTTTGAATTTTGGGATATTTGTATTCCTATGAAAAAGAGCTTTGAGTTGTCCTGCTGGGAAGTTGGGGGCTTCTGGTTCTTGTAAATGGGCACATTTCTGTCAAACTGACACTTCCTACAAGCTAAGTCTGAATTGTAAGAGATACATGGACTTAGAGAAACGCAAGTGATTCTAAGAATCCAAAATGAAAATTTAAAACAAAAGAATACCTAAAATAAATTCACTAGATAGACATAATTGCTGAGAACAGAACGTGTATACTTGAAGATACAGTAATAGAAATTTCCCATTGTAGAAAACAGAGAGGGGAAAATTTAAAATTAAAAATGGCATGTCACATGATCTAACATATATTTGAAGTACAAGAAAAATAGAGGACGTATAAAGGGCACAGTAAATAAACTTGAAGTAATGGCTGAGAATCAGAAATTTGATGTAAGACATAAATGTACAGGTTCAAGATCCCCAGCAGACACGCAGAATGAACCTGAAGAATGCCACACACACTGAGCCCATCTGAGCAATGTTACTGAACACCAGCAAACAGTGGCCTAGTTTGAAAGCAGCAGGAGAAGAAGAGTTGCAACGAAATGATTAATGGCTGACGGAGCAGAGGGTGGAGAGCCAGGAGTGCGGAAGTGAAAATCCTCTAAAACCTAAATCTAAGGAATTGCCCACTCAGATTTCTGTAACCAGTGAAAATATATTTAAGACGAAAGTGAAATAAAAGATGTGAAAGAGAGCTAATTGCCAGCAGATCCCACCACGAAATGTGGAAGGATACTTTTCAGGCCAAAGAGAAATGACACTAATGGGAAAGTTGATTACTTAGAAAAGATGATACCAGTAATGGAACTATCTGAGTAAATAGAAAAGTACTGGCAGCAGAAAACTTGAAAGAAAATATACACAAAATCTGGACAGGCTGAGTTCTCCGAGGTGAGAAGCAAGTACAGTGGTACTTACTGGCCTCCCCCCTCCTCCTCTTGCACTTTTTAAGTTCTTCATAATACATGTAACTACTTTATAAGGTAGCATCGGCTAGTGGAGTTTTAATCTTTTATTTAAATACGGATCTGTCTTATTACATGGTTTTTACACATTATGTGAAATGGTAAAATTATTCTCTTTAAGTAGAACTTGCAAAGTTAGGAATTTATATTGTAACACTCAGAGTAACCATTGAGAAAATTAATGCAGAGAGGTTCAGTTACGAAGCCACCAAGGGGACACACACACACACACACACACACACACACACAGGATCTTGCTAAGCTGATATAATTAAAAAGCTGGTTTAACTAAAAAGTAGAGACTGTCAGGATGGATTTTTGTTTCTCAAGGAATCCTATGGTTAGTCTTATCCCTAACAGAAATACTAAATAGAAAGACATAGATTGAAAATGCATAGATGGAAAAGGGTATTTCCAGAAGACAGTAAGTCCAGAAGCCTGGAATGATTATATTAATAGGAGACTAAATAGATTGCACGAGTGAAAAAAAAATCCATCAAGGTAAGGGAGGTGTTTTGTAATGATAGGAAGATGTGATGTCATTTATACTCAGTACAGAGGGACTTACTATGTGAAATAAAAAGTTACCAAAGTAAAGGCAGAAGTAGATTATGACAGAGTTAGAAAAAAGTGTATCAGCAGTTAAAAAAATTTTGTTCAGTGTTGAACAGTGACTTAGAAGATATTAACTTTATTTATTAGGCATGTTGACCTTATTGGTATTCATAAATGTTACACCTAACAGTTACAGAATTTATTTGTTTAAGGGCACATGATGTATTCACCAGAGTAGAGTATGCAGTAGGCTATAAGGCAGAACAATTAGTTACTGTTTAGAGTGTGATCTTTGACAATGAGGGAATTAAATACGAAACACTTGGAAAACATGTATCTCTATAGCCTGTTGGTTCAGCGGTGTCAATTGGGAAATTAGAAAATATTTGAACTAAGTGATAGTGAGAAAGCAAAATTTGTGAGGTAAAGCTTGTTTAAAGTGAATGTATACATGTTTATATTAGAAAAAATGAATCAGTTACCTAATTTTATACCCAAATAAAGTTTAAAAAAACCCTGAAAATCAAATTCATGATAAGTAAAGAAGGAGATGTGCCCAGTGGTTCAGATCTCTAATCCCAGTACTCTGGGAGCCAAGACAGGAGGATTACAAGTTTGAGTCCAGCCTGGGCAGTGTTGCGACTTTAGCAACACTTCTGTCTCAAAGTCAAAACTAAGAAATGGATGGAGATATAGCACAATAGAAGTCCTAGGCTATATGCCCTGTACCAAAACAAAAACCCTAAGAAAGGAAATAATGTCACACGCTGAAATTACTGAAATAGGAAATGGGTAGAGAAAATAATGAAACTAAAAATATTCTCTAAGAAGATCTGCAAAATAAAGCTATAACTGGCCCAGAGTAAAAGGATGAGATACTAATTGCTAGTGTCTATAATAAAATAAGGGACATTAATATAGATCCCATAAACATAAACTGGTTCCTAAGGGAATAAGTTTTATGAATTTTAAGCCAGTACATTAGCCTTAGATAAGAAGGATGAGTTCTGTGATGTTTATTCAAAGAATAAAAGCTTTAAAACTTCTGATATAGCTGAGTTTTTCTGTAACATTTTTACTTCTGAGCTTCTCTTTATTTTAACCTCTTTCTTTGTGTTTTTGTGTCTGAACTTCCATTCAACACACACACACACACACACACACACACACACACACACACACCCACACACACACAATCCACACACACCCCTACCTCTTCTGCCCTCTCTCTACCTTTTCCCCTTCAGATCTTTAGCCTCTCTTCACACATATAGTGGTGTAATGAAGTTGAATCATACCTGTTGATTAAAAAAGCTGAATTTGTAATTGAAAATTTTCTCTTGAAGAAAATATCATGCCTAGATGGCTGCATTAATGAATTTTGTCAACATTTAGGAAGAGAAAATGCAAATCCTGTATGATCTTTTATAAAATATTGTTTACTAATAGATATGCAAAGTTTAACAAAATTGTAATTTCATGTCACTGTACATAAGTATACAAATATCGTATATCTTGAAAAAGCAACATTAACTTAACATCATTTTAGTTCATCATGTCAGGAGAGTAAAAATACATGATTATGTCTGTGGATATGCATAAATTTAAACTACTCATGAAACTAAGAATAAGGAAACTTCTTCAGTTTGGTAGTTTGTGAAAAAATAAGGTAGCGTCATACTTAGAAATAAAACAGAATGCATTCCTGCCAAGCTCATGGACAAGCTAAGAATGTTTGATTTTACCATTTTTATTCAATTTGGGACAGAAGGTCTTAGCAAGTACAGTAAGGCAAGAAAAAGAAATCTTACAGAATAAAAAGGAAGTAAAGCTATTCTTAGCTTCCTAATTGTTTATGGAAATATTTCTAAGATATATAAAAAGTCCAATAAAATGATTATGATCCAAGCTCTGTGTTTATCTAACTACAATAGCTTAAAAGTCTGTAAAGTGGATATTACTAGAACTAAAAGTAGAAACACATAAATCCATGGTTGTACTTCAGCACAGCTTCTAGTATCTGATTGTTAGGGTTTAGATCTGAAATGTCCGCCCAAAGCCTCGTGTATTTGGATGCTGCAGAGTATCTATGGGCTCCATAAACTGTTAAGGGATGGGCTCTGGGAGGAAGGAGCAAATCACTGGGGCTTAGCCTGAACGGGGCAGATACCTGGGACATGACCTGGAGAGACATATTCTGGCTCTTTCCTTTGTCATTCACTCTGCTTCCTGTGAACAGCCTTTCTCTGACTAGGTTTTATTCATGTGCCTCCCATGAATAGACTGAGACCTGAAACTGTGAGCTAGAATAAGTCTTCCATTAAGTTGGGGTATTGGATATTCTGTCCCAGCAATGAAATGGTAGTAACTAAGACACTAATGTAGAACAAGAAAGACAGAAAAAAAAAACAGTAAGAATATAGCTTATTGACCTAATTATTAAGAAAAAAACTCTTGCACTCCATTCATTGAAAGCATACATGAAACATTGTGCAACATAGGTTATATGGTGTTCCATAAAGAGAGCCTCAGGAGATTTTAGAAGTCTGAAATGACAGTGGAACTGAGGTGGAAGTCACCTGGGAATTAAAACCTGTGGATTGCCCATAAAGAAGTTATATTTTCACTTAGACTGTAGAAGGAACTGTAAAGTGAGTTTGTAGCAAAGGTAAAAAGAAGTACAAACAACAAAAATCTGGTAAATAACCTTTTTCCTTGGGGTTCTTATCATGAATGGATAAGTAATTCATTCAAAAACAGTTTTAAAAGGCCACAAAGTCCAGTATAAAAAGGAGCAAGCATGCAAATAGGAAATTCACAGAACTGGAAACTGGGACCGGGGGTGATATACTTAATATATTTAACCAGTAATGTACTGTTTGCCCGTTGAGTTGTCAAAATTTAAAATGTTACGTAGGTTTAGGATGTGGAGAAATGTGGTTTACCTCGAGATCAAGAATGCAAATGTGATAGTATCTGTTAACAGAGATTTTCTTTTTTTAAAACTGGGAATGGAGACACATCCTTAAAATTCCAGTGCTTTGGGAGACTGAAGCAAGAGTATCTTAAGCTCAAAGCGATCCTGAACAACTTATTAAGATCCTTTTCAAAAAAAAAAAAAAAAAAAAAAAAAAGAGGCTGGGAATGTAGCTCAGTGGTACAGTGCTTGGCTAGCATGCACCAGACCCTGAGTTCAATCCCTAGTACCACAAGGAAAAAAAAAAAAGAAATTCATACATTTTTTTTGGCCAGATATTTTCTTTTCAAAAAGCAAGTGTGTCACTGTTCAGTATTTGTAACCTCATGTAGCTAATAATAGAGATCAGATGATTGCATGTGTAGACATAAAATGTTGCCTTATAAAAATGTGGCAAAAAGAGTTGCATGGGTAGGGTGTTAGAGAAATTCAAGAAAAAAGGAGCTTAAGAGGCCTTGACAAAAGGGAGCTTCTGAGATAATGTCAGATCTTATGTGGCCTTAGTAAAGAATGGGTGTGTGGATGTGGTGTGTTCCAGAGTGGCATACAATACGTGAGTAGATATTGAGTTCAGATTCTGAGTCTTGTACCTGATGATGAAGGTACTCTGGATTTCCTCATTTAAAAAAAAGTTACTAATATCTACCATTGAGCTTTGTTACTTTTTACTATTCAGGGCCATTAATTATTATAGAAAATATCTTTAATATATTTTATACATACTATTTTATAATATAGGTGATTTATAGATCCTTAGGTATGTATGATCACTTCCAGAAAGATGGCTTTTGCAATTATGATAGTTACTTTATAGTAATATTTAAAATTGACCTTTGTTCTAAAAAATTAGCCATAAATAATTGTTAATGATTGGTCATTTATAAACAATACAGTGGTTTTATGTGGCTGTTAGAAAGTTTGCTTTATACCTCAGCAAATGTTTTCCAGTGCAGTCCTTTTTCTGAAAGTGAATGAACTTTGTCTTAGGTAAGATAGATCTTTAGTCACTGAGAGGCAAGAAATATGCTGTTTCCTTAGTCACTGGAAATAGTTCCTTGATTACTGCGAAATGTACTTTATCTAATTGTGAAACAAGTAACAAGTTTGCTCACATTGTGACTAGATAAATGCCTGTTGACAACAGAAAGGAATTTTAGGAATTTTGCTTTAGTCCTATGTCATTGAAACTTAAACTTACCTGAGGTGATATCTGATAAAGTAAACAAAACGTGGATTCTCTGAACTTTTTATTCTGCTGAGAGATTACTCCTTGGCTGATGTAGTTGCATTCTGAGGCAATTATAATAAAGTATAAAACAAAAATAAAATATTAAACAGAAATTATTTATACCATTGTATAAGGTAGAGAGTATACAGTGCTTTTGTAACAGTAAAAAGTCACAGGATTTTAGTTAACAATTGGAGATTTATAAAACAGTTTTCAAAAAAATTATAAATATTGGATGCCTAATTGTAATTCGTGAAGGTAGAAATACATTCAACTACTCTTATTTATCAGAACCCTTCAAATGAAGAATGGTAAGAGATTGTTCAAAACACCCCCTCTACCCCTCTTTTGGCCTACCTACCACCTGCTAAGAAGAGTCTTAGATTTTTATAGGTTTTGGATGACTCAGCTAAGTATAGCTGTAGGAGAACTGTCACTGGTTAATGTGAAATTATTTTTGTTTTCTATTTGCTAAGAAGTATGGGTATTTGAAATACAGATGAACACTTTGGAATTACTAGGAAAATAATTCCATTCAAGATACGTTAAAATAATTCTATTCATGATATACATTAGCCATTTGGAACATTCATTATTTTTGCTCTCCATCAGACATGTATTTCAGCTTTTTACCAAAAAAAAATGAAGGTATTCTATTCACAGTAATTATCCCTGCTACCCCTGGCTGTGCACTAGAAAAAAACTAAAGAGCTTTTTAAAAATATAGGATCTCTGGACCCATTCCTGTAGTAGTTGCTGGGATATTTAATGGTTGTCTATCTGTATATTTTCAGTTAAAACCAAAGATAACTTTTAGGATACTCAAAATACATCAGTATTTAATACCATTTAAAGTATTAAATATGGTGTTAAATAGTATTAAATATTCTACTAAGTTTTTTGTTTTACTTTTAATATTTGCTTAAATCTGTGTATTTTAAAGGCATATAGATGATAAATCATGGATTAATTGATCAGTTGGTTTGGCAATGGGATCTGGCTACATTTTTAGACCTGCTTTGAACTCTTGGATCAAACCATCCAAGCTACTCAGCCTCCAGAGTAGCTAGGGCTACAAATGTGAGCTACCACGCCACCAAATATGGGGTATTTTTTAATCCGGAAGACTCTGATTAATCATTTATTTTTTAATATTGTTTTGATGTGGCAGCTTCCTAAATGAGGAACTGGAAAGTCCCTGGTGTTTGGTCGTGTAGTATAATACCAAGGAGCAAAGCCTTGCAGTAGAAATAAAGGCAGTCTTTGTTCTCTGGGAGGCTGTCTCTGAGTGTTAAGGAAGACATAGAGTTACCATACAATCTTTTAGGTTCTGAGGTTATGACTGCCTTCGATGAAGTTTTTTCTTTCATTTAGCTCTCGCAATCTTATAACCTACAGAACAGAGAAAGTAAGACTTCAGGAAACAGTTACTTTATTATACAGTTGTGCTCAGTTAGCCCTGGTGTGTGCTTTTCTAGCAACGTGAATGTTGGTATCAGTTGCCAGTAAAGCATTGCTCAGTAATGACTGGCAACTTGATCTCTCTTGCTAGCATATAAAGTCCTTGAGAGGTTGTATGTCTGCTTGCTTAGCTGCCGTGAATCTTCTTCACTAGCAAGGTCCCTTCTGTGTAGTTGAAAGTGTTTATTAAGTAATGATTGGCTGAAGATTATAAAAGTATATTATTTAGGCTGCCATTTGAATCTATATTCTTGCTCCACTATGTTAGACCCCCTTGCCCACTCTTATATAGGACAAAACTTCTTTGTTTCCTTATTAAAAATTCCTTATTAAAAAATACACCACATTTGGTGGTGTGGGTGTGATGGCTCATGTTTGTAGTCCTGGCTACTCAGGAGGCTGAGGTAGAAGGATGGTTTGAGCCAGGAGTTCAAGGCAAGTCTGAAAATGTAGCCAGATCCCGTCTGCACACTAACCAATCAAATGCATTTTATTATCTGTTCTACAATAAAGATGATAATTTAAGGTTTGGAGCTAGCTTAACATGATTATTAGGGCTAGAGGAACAGCACAGCAGTTAAAAGCACTGGCCTAGCAAGCAGAGGTAGCTGGGCTTGATTCCCCGCACCACTTAAGCTGGACGCCATAGTTCCTGTCTGTAATCTCTGCACTCAGGGAACTGAGGCAGGAAGATTTATAAGATTTCAAGGCCAGCCTGGGCTATATATATGCACACATACATACATACATACATACATATATATATATATATATATATATATATATATATATATATATGGATGATAGCTCAGTAAATATTGAATAAAGACAATGCATGATGATAAATAGTTGATAAAAGATTCAGTAATGCTTGTAAATGAATGTTGTATGAGTATGTACTGAGAGACTATTGGTGTATTTGTGTGTGACATTTTATTAATAGTTTATAGAACTGTTGTATAGAGACATAGAACAAGTACAAAAGTTTATATGATTGAAGAAGACACTGATGAAAATACAGTTAAGTGCAGGTTGAGATTTGTGTAGGGTAGAAAAAAATTAACAGCTCTTAGTTATGTACCAACTTCTTACTGGTTTTTAAAAATACACTGTAATAAAAGGAGAAAGGAGCAATCTGCCTTCCAGAGGCTCACCTTTCTGGATCACAACACTAGCTATCATGACCCAGAAATGCAAGTCTGTGACAGCAAAGTCGGGCAGAGGGAAGGTGCGTTCTGATAACATGGAGGACACATGGGAAATCATTAAGAGAGAGGTATCATTTGAATTCATTAACTTTTTCTGTCCCCTTTATTACTCTTTCAGTCCATTTTGTGAAATAATTGTGGCCATGGTTTATTCCTCTTCTTTGTAGAAAACTATTGACTCTCCTGTATGTGTCCTTTGAAATCCAAACCCCCCATGGAGACAGTTCAGTGCTTTGATCAACAGAGCTCTCCTCCATTCTCAGACCATAAAGATCACAGGTGTATCTTTATTAAGATTCTTTTTCCTAAAAATTATCCTGACAAGTACTTTAATGTTTTTATGTAATATTTTAAATATATAGTGTGTTTCAAAGGTCTCCATAATATAAAAATAATCACAAATATGACATGAAATAGGGGTTGGAGGAATGGCACAGCAGTTAAAGTGCTTGCAAGGAAGGCCCTAAGCTCGATTCCCCAGCACCATATAAAGCTGGGCTCGGTGACACATGCCTGTAGTCCCAGCAGTAGGGAGGCTGAGGCAGGAGGATTGCTGTGAGTCCAAGGCTAGCTTGTGCTACAAAGTGAGTTCAGGACCAGCCTGGGCTACAAAGAGAGACCCTGTCTCTAAAAACTAAAGGGATATAAAATGTAATTTAAAAATTTGCTTGCTTAAGATTAATTTGTCATAATATTTGAAGTAAAACTAATTTTATGAGAAAAGATAGGCAAGAATGAAATTCAGAGCTGGAGGCGTAGCTCTGCGATTGGAGCACTTGCCTAGGTGCAAGATCCTGCCTAGTTGGATCAGATCACCTAGTGCCACATACTAGCTGGGCATGGTGCTGTATGCCTGTAACCCCAGCACTCGGGGGAAGGCCAAGGCGGGAGTGAGTTCAAGGCCAGCCTAGGCTGCATAGTGAGTTCAGGACCAGCTTGAACTACAGAATGAGACCTTGACTCCAAAAAAAGAAAAATAGTGTGCAAATTTCCAAAAGTCACTGTGCACTGGATAAATTAAACTTTTAAGACACTCTGTATTTTACTGACGTTAATTTAAGAATGTATTATCTTGTTGGATTTAGTGGGACATGCTTGCAATCCCAGCTACTCAGGAAACGGTGGCAAAAAAACCACAAGTTCATGTCCAGCATTGGTGACTAAGCAAGACCTTGTCTTAAAATAAAAAGGGCTGAAAATAGAGCTCAGTGGTCCAGTGTCCTGCGTTCAGTCTGAAGTGTCGCAAAAAACCCCCAAAATTCCCCCCCCCACCGAAAACAACCCATTCTTAAAGTACATTTGCAATTTTTATTTTTCTAAGAGATAGTTTCTAGTCTTGCCATTTTGCTGCTCAGTTATGCCTCTCTATGTATTCTTGCTATTTCATTTACCACAGTCATCTATCCCTGTTTGAATTTGGATTGTAGCCTGTTCAAACCTGGTACATAAATGATGTATCTCTTAGGAGATGCCAGTTGCTCTTTTGCATACAGTAGAGACATTAGCGTATTCAAACCTCATCCTGGGTCCTTGATGGGAGGACTATGCTTCCCTCTATTTCAGCACACAGAAAAGGGCAAATATTCTGCCCAGGATTAAACATATAGTAATTTCTTAGAATATCAGCAAATAGATACATGTGAAAATTCACATTCTAAAGCAGTTCTTCTGAATTTCTGTGGAATTTATTGTCTAAATATTATTAATAGGATTATAACATCTTGTTTTTAGTTACTCTTTTGAGTGAGTTGGCCATCTTGATTAGTTTATTAAGTAACCATTCTTAGTAGTAGTTGTAAGCCCCAGTCCTCAAAAGGTGGAAGGGTGTTGTCTGAGTCTCGAGTGAGTGAGTGAGTGAGTGCATGGAGGCAGGTTTTGGCCTGTCAGTTTGTATCATGTTTAAATGGAAAAATGTGTATATATAGGAGAGTCTCTGAATACCTACCTTTAAGATTGTTAAAGGACTGAATTATTTTATGATATGCTAAGTACACAACTCTGTCATTGCTGTTTTAATAATATTAATCGTTCTGACTTCATTTGTGACCCTCATTCATTGTAAATCCCGAGTAGTTAAGGAGTGCTTATGAAGGCCAAAACAAAGAACTGTGCAATGGAGTCTGTTTCTGTACTTCTTGACACTTTTAAATAGTACATATTGGAATGATTATAATAGGAAACATTTGGTCCAGGATGATCTGGCGAAAAATTTTGTTAAAAGAACTTTGGAAGTGGGATTTTGATAATTGGAGAAACAAAAATGGGTATGAAAAGGTATGATTGTCTTCCACTGTGTTCTCTCCTTGGTGTGTTATCAGCAAATAGATAATTCCAGGTGATATTTTCATACTTTTAATACATGGCATTCTGAACACAGATAATTCATTTTTCTGTACTGTTAATAATTTTGCAAATCTAGCACATGGTGGAGGAAACTTTCACATGTCATTCATTGGTGAGCTTCAGGTAATGCTGTAAGGAAGTATTTTGCATTTCCTTGGGTAGTAATTACTTCTGTTTTTGAAGTTCAAAGGAGTGAATTTAGGGTATTGTCCATAACAAGCAATCACCTTTTCATCTTTTCATCACCTTTACCTCTCTTCTTACTAGTATTTTTTTTCATTTTATTTTGAGACAGAGTTCCACTAGGTTTCTCAGCATTACAATTCCACCTGTTTCAGCATATGAGTAGCAAAAAGTTTGTGAACAACAAAAACACAGCCCAAAGTTTGCAAAAGAATTTCTGGACAGTTTTATTTCTATCCTTACTATCTTTGTTAAACACTAGCCAGCTGGTGGTCTTTAAATGTGCTCAGAACTGAGACTAACAAGCACTTAATCATTATTTGAAAATCTTTTTATGGGAAACTGTTCACATTTACCACTCAGTTTTTTCAGCCTAAATTTATAGTGTCATTGCGATCTTATTCAGCTTCTCAAATAGTCATATTAAAAATTATTTCTGCATATTACAATCTCCTCAGATGTAGCAAATCTGACATTAGTCAGACTACTTTTCTTTGGCTAGGACTGGTGTTATGTGTGTTTAATTTGCCCATATTATAATTACAATTAAATTAGTGAAATTGATAAACACAAATTAGGACACAATCCCCTGAGGACTTTAAATAGTGTGTCTTTAGCAGATAGACATTCTTCAAAAGAGAAAGTATTTTTGGAAAATATTTGCAGTACAACAGCGAAAGTTTGCTGTGAATTGGATAACTATTCACTATGCTTAACTTAATATTTTTGAATGCCTGATGCCCATAAAGACTTATTAGATGATAATTTCAATGAGCTAAATGTGATTTTTTCCTAGTGTTTATATATTATTAAGAAATAATTTGTTTTGAAAATGTGATTGTTATATGGTTCAAATTTAACTGATTTTTTTATGTCAGCTTTTTGACTACAGTCAGTGAGGAGTTACTATATGAAATACACCTTATGACCAGTTTCTCAACAAGCATGTCTTAAATAACTTGTTATGAGTAATGGAATGGTCATATGTGTACATTTAAATACTTGGCTTATTATAGCATATATATTCATAGTAAATATGTTACCAGAACCTGGATTTGTCTCACTGTCTAGCACTTTGGAATTCCTTTCCAAGAGATTTTGTCTTAGGAACTTTTACATTAAGAGCCCAGTAGGAACAGTAGTCTTGTGCTCATTTGCCTAACTACAAATGCATAATTAAAAGAGTCTGTCAGCAGGAGTTGGGACAATCAGTATGCTCTTTTGCCTCATGTTACATAATTACTTTGTTGTTCAAACAGATACTGTCATTAAAGCATAACTTTGAACTTCATAGGGCTGTGACTCATCCTTTTTTTTGGTCTAGTGCAATCAAACCATGTTGGGATTTTTTATTTTCATGTCACCATGTGCAGCAACTTGAATAATGAAGTGAATGTTGTTTTATTGAAAAGTAGTGGTTATTTATTTACAATGATAGTTAGCCTTGACATTATTAATAATGTTGGAGATATCCACCATGTATTAATATATTTGAGATTTAATAACTTCACCTATTAGAAATGTTAAATATTGAGGCAGTTCTATGTGCTAAGTTAAATGGTTACAGGCTTATCCCTTTTGTATGTTTGTGTCATTGAAATTGAGACAGTTCTTTGATTTAGGACAAACATGTTTTGTAGGCTCGAGAGATGTTTCACTAGGGGCTTTTTTCCTTTTCTTGATATTTCTCATGTGACTTAATCAGAAACTCTTTTATGTGGAAAGAGTTTGGTTTAGAATTAGGGATAGTCCTTAAATGGAAATACAAAACCAAATTACCAAAAAATTCCTTGAATCTGTTTCTTTATCTACTTTCAGAGTCTCTTCCCAACTTTTAATTTTTTTTTTCAGGACAAGACATATTTAGAATGTCATCCAAGTATTAATAAATTAGAAAGAGTTCTAAAGGTTGAGGAACTCTGCTCTGTTTCTTCTGGTCTTTTGCTAATTATGTGGGTTTTTTTTTTAGGGCACTTTGTTTAATTTTCTGGTTCTTATAGAGATGTTTTGGGCTAGGAATTAGTTGAGACTGGAGGCTTTAAAGTTGCCCTGATGGGATACCAAAGCATGTTAGTCCGACTTGGGCAAGCCTCATCTTCCTCCTGCTGACAGGAGGAAGACTCCCAAGTGTTAGTTTGAAGGAGTATGTCGAAGTATTTATACTGCTTTTTGATGCCGTCACACTTGGCAAGGAGTAAGTGTTTAATAAAAGCTTAGTTGTCATTATAATGATTATGATTATCATTTTTATTTTTAAATTTATCAGCTGAGAAGTAAATTAAAACTATTAGAAAATTTTCTAAAATATTCTTACCAAGAATAAAGATTATAGTAAAGTGTTAGTAATTATGTCTACCTGCTGTTTGATCAGATTGACATAAAATTATTAAAATACCACTAAACCTTTAATTTACTATATTGATAAAGCTTTAAAAATTGTTTACCTGAATTCCCTTAATTTCTTCCCATCTTAATACTTGAATATATCTGTATGTATGTATGTATGCATGCGATGTGATTATATATTTATATGTATGTATCTATCACAATTATCTGTATTTCTTTTTTGTTGGCATATGTTTTATATTTTGAAATAACTTAAAATTTTCTTTGCCCTCCACTTGCATCTGTGAACCCTGACTCCTTTAAGTCCCTGGATTTCACCTTGGTCTTCTTTCTTTGGGAACCTGGAGTGGGAATGGTGGGGAAACCGAACTGGACCAGACAGGACTGGAGGCAGAACAATGGTCATAGGCTTTCAACCCGTTAATCCACAGTTGGCCACTGATGCACCCAGTTTTTTCTGCTCTTTTTGCCATCATTTCCTCTGTCTTGAAACTGCCATTTCATATGGTTGGATTATTTCAGGTGTGACAGTAAATCTGATTGCTTTCACTCTGAGTGGAAGCAGAAAGTCTCTTAGACATAGGATTGTATACAAGTAGGCACCTCTTTAGCCCCATCAGATAATACAAGTAACTTTCGCCAAGTCTTCCATCAAAGGGAAAAAGAAAAAAATAGTAACACTAATTTTGGTGAGAATATATTGACATTCCTCATAAAAAATACATTTAGTAAACTTTTGTTTTGCTATAGGAGTATTTCTTAGGTGATTAGAAGTCATTAAGGAAATGGCACCTAGATGTTCTCTGTGAAATTAGTGTTCATGGCTGGATGGAAAGCAAGCATGATATTTACAGTTCACTGTTGTGATTATGTTGAAATGTTTCCACAGTCACTACTTGAAATACATAAAACAAGTAGCACTCTTTTACACAATGGTAGTGTATATTTGCAAAATACTTTTTAAAATGTTGAATATAGCCATGTTTTGTTATTTTGTAAATACATGAATTCCAAATTCTGCAACACATTATAAACATGAGGTTTGGGGAATCAGTGAGTGTCTATGCCCACCCCTTTTTCAGAGGTTCACACCTTTCCTAGCTGACCATTGCCTCTCTTTCTACCCTGTCGCTTAATACAACCAGTGTAACTAACTCAGTTGTAATGAAATGGAAATATCACTGAATTTGATTAAGAAAACTTGGATTCAGCTTCTAAATTGACAGTTTATTTGCTGTGAGATGTTGGTAAATTACTTGCTTTACTTGATAATACAGAATTAATGTGCTACTCAAAGTGTTTTTGTAATAATTTAAGGATGGTAACATATAGAAGCTGCTTACTACATAGAAACACCATAGAAATTGTGCTTGTCTTGCGCACTGTTACAGCTTTGTATCTGGCTCCATGCCTTGTACATAGCAGGTGCTCAACAAACACTTAATTAAATTAGGTGTCATTTGACCCCAGTAGTTTTGGCAGCAAAATATTTCAAAAAGTTTTAGCATCGTCATTACAAAGTAATTGGCAGTATTATGAAAGATACACCCTCTTTAAAGAAAAATATTTGTAATAGTGTACTTTATAAATTTTTAGGAGGAGCAAAATAGAGGCAAACCCAATTGGGAGCATCTAAATGAAGATTTACACGTACTAATCACTGTGGAAGATGCTCAGAACAGAGCAGAAATCAAACTGAAGAGAGCAGTTGAAGAAGTGAAGAAATTACTGGTACCTGCAGTAAGTAGTTGTTTCTAAGTCTTAGACTTAGGCCTCATTGCTTTTAGCTTAATTGTAAATTATTATAATGTTCATCTTAATAGTATTTTTGTTATTTTTATTGAGCCATAAAGTAATAATTTATGATTCATTAAATGCATTTTAAAAGATAAACACAGACATTGGTCAAATCCTTAACTGGGAAAGTCTATTTGTGAAGGAAGTGTTGTAGGTGGAGGAGCAAATCCAATTAATAACCTGCTTCTCAAAAGTAATATTCAACTTGAGAATCCTTGTATTATAGGGGAATAATGTAGACTCTGCAGTGGTAGGAAGGATTTTTTTTTGGGGGGGGCGGGGGGACAGGGACCAGTAATGAGGGTGTCACATTGTATACAACCATAGTTTGTGTTGGGTGAGCTAAGTAGTTTTTTTCTCTGAATATTTATTGTGTGTGTGTGTGTGTGTGTGTGTGTGTGTATGTGTGTACATGATTAGTTTGAGCTTAAGTATTTTGTACACATATATATCACAACAACATTGTAATCCCATTCCCATCAGCCCTCCCGCTTCCTCCTTATCCCTTCCATAGAATACTAATAACCGTAATATCCAAGAAACTGAAGATGAATTGATCCCCTCAAAATTAAAGATCTGATTAAAAAATGGGCAATTGAAATGTGTAGGCAGTTCTCAGATGAAGAAGTTCAAATGGCCAACAAATACATGAAAAAGGATGTTCAACACCCTTAGCCTTAGAGAAATGCAGTTCAAAACATCACTAAAATATCATCCTACTCCAGTAAAAATGGTGCATATCAAGAAGTCAAACAGCAGTGGATGCTGGCAAGGTTGTGGGCGGGAAAGGGGACCCTTTTACATTGCTGGTGGAACTATAAACTGATACAACCACCATGAAAAACAATATAAAGATTCCACAAAAGGCTGAAAGTAAATATTCCATTCACACCAGCGATACCTCTTCTGGATATCTTTCCAAAAGAGTTAAAAGCAACCTATAACAGAGATAGATGTATATCCATGTTTATAGCAGCACAGCTAACAATAGCTAAACTGTGGCAGACATTGAGACCCATCAACAGACCAGTGAATAAAAAAACAGATATGTGTATACAGTGGAGTACTACCCTTCTATAAAGATAGATAAATTTCTGGCTTTTGTAGGTAAATGGACACAACTTGAGACCATCATGCTTAGTGAAGTGAGTCAAATTCAGAAGGTAAAATATTACATGACTTCTCTAATACGAGAGACCCAGAATACAGGTGTTTTATAGAACCAAATGGATGTGATAGTGGGTGAACTAAGTTAGTTGGAGCACATTATTTGCATTGCCTGTAGATGTAAGGTATTCCGGTGTATTGTCATGAAATATCACTGCATACTGAAACTAACTTGTACTACATAAAATGCTTTTTAAATAAAAATGCTAAATTTTACTGATGTACCAAACTTTTTTCTGATCACTTTCACACTTTATCATCTCTGAGATAATACCCAAGAAAAGCTTGATGTTCTTATTCGTAGGTCTTAAGTGAGATGTTTTGAAGTGACTTTGGTGGTAACATCTCACAAGAAAGTAGCCACACACCTTTGTGTTCTGTCTCTCGTTCCCTTTGATGCCTGCTTCTCTTTAGTTGATGCCTGTTTCTCTTTTGTTTTGGTTTGGTTTGGTTTTGAGACAGGGTCTTAGTCTGTAGTCTAGGCTGGTTCTGAACTCACAATGTAGGCTAGGCTGGCCTCAAATTCATGGAATTTCTCCTGCCTCAACCTCCCAAGTGCTGGGAGTACAAGTGTACACCACTCTACTCTGTAATTTTTGGGTGGTACTAGGGAATCCATCCCAGGATGTACATACTAGGCAATTGTATGAACTACTGAGCTATGCCCTCAAGCCCCATTCCTCATTCTTATATAATTTTAGTAGCTTTAGAAATGATAATTTATCTGTTACTAGAGTACTATCTTTTTTTAAATGGGAAATGAAATGTTTCGGGTCTTCTGTCATTATTAAAATACTGTCTCATATATTAATAAGAATATGGAAATGTGGGCCCTATCTTACTGTGTACTACAACTAGTTGTGTGTCCAGTAGGAAATTTGTTGCCATTTGCAAAAATAACAATGACATTAGTTGGTTTTTTGAACTTCCAAGATAGTCTGTTCTTTATTGATAGTGATTCTATATGTTACATAACTTTCCTCTCATTTGACCAAGTTAATTCCTTGGAAGAAAAGAATGTCTTATAGACTCTGTTGGTCATACAAGGAGTATTAACAGGCAGACTAAATATAAACAGAAGTCTGTGTTTGCACACTGTTCAACCATATAGCCGTCTTCCTTTTCCTTAGTAAATAGTGTAACCTTGAAAAGCCATATAAAAAGTGAGATTTTCAAAAACATATTAAGATCTTAATCTCATAATCAAAAGATTTTTAACATTAGACTTTTATTGCTAAATTAATAACTTATTCAAAATATAAACAAAATACAATTTAATATACAAAAATAAGCATATGTTATACTAAGCAAATGAGTCCACCTAATACAGACCAGTATATAATATTTGGCACACTTACTATTAAATTACTGTCATTCATCTTTCATTCTATAAACTGCTTATTTTCTAAAAGGTATTATCCTGAGAAAGAGCATTTAATTAGAAGCTCATTGCTGGTGGAACTATAAACTGATAAACTGTCTTTCAGAAAGTTTTCACTTATCTGTGCTTGTTTCCTAACTTAGAAAAAAGGATTATTTTGTTTTAAAACTTGCCTTTTAAAATAAGAGAAGATGACAGGAGCTTTTAAGAAAATTCGTGCAGTTTCTATCTTAAAGGATTGTAGTGCTTTTGATGAGAAATCTCTCCTGTGGAAGTATTTTTAGGATTATTATTATTATTATTGACCAGGTAATGACAATTTCAAGATTATGTTCTTTAAGATTATGCATCTTGATAAATGAAACTTAGAATTCCAAGATGGTGAATAAAAATACTTTGGGTATGGATTTTATTTAGTGATTTAGCTTTACTGTAGTTTCTTATCGATATTCACTTTATTAGAAATGTTTATTGTAACACAAATGCTACTTTAGAGAATTTAATCATGCTGAATATTATACATTTGTGATGATGATAAGACAAACAGTAGCTTAAGCGAAACAACTGTACTTCACTTCGGCTTCTCCATAGATGGCCAGTATTGTCTGTGTAACAATTTCTTTGTGCAAGCTTAGCCAGGAGAGTAGTGATGTTTGATTTGGACTTTTATGCAAAGTGGTATCGGTTCTATGACATCATGAAAGAAATGAGTGAACACTGTCTTAAAAAACGTCATGGAAATGTAACATTTGAGTGCTCCGTTGTAATTGTTTCATGCATCCTGTTGAATGTGTCATCTGATAAGACTATCCAATTCTGGCACTCAAAATCGCCCATTCTGGGCCCCCTGTTCTTAATGGTTGCTTTGGGATATTGGTGTTATAAAAGCCATCTGTACTCATTGGAGTAACTCTTATTTTCTTCATCCTGAATCAGATGCTTTTGTTGCTTTGTGTTATGAAAGGAACATTTCATATTCCGAAAGGAAAGGAGAGACTGTTCACAGAAAGTGAAAACCTTATTCTCAGTAGCTGCTGACTATTTTTCTGATTTTGACTAAATTTTAGTTAATATTATATCTTCTTTTTGGAAAACATTGGTACTTTTGGTAATAATTTACTCTTTCTCTTTCAGCAGAGTGAGAAAGTACCATTTAATCACATTAGCTTAGAATTTTTATCTTCTGATCTTTTTAATCACTATCTTGATTTTACCTGAAAACCTAACACATGCATTTATGCTATTAGTGACATAAAAAAGAACATAAATATTACCCATGTGCAGTAGCTAAAAAATAAATTGATCTAGGCATGGTGGCACAGGCCTAGCACTTTGAAAGGCTCAGGCAGTCAGGTCACAAGTTTGACCCCGGCCCAAGGCATTTTGGGACTTAGTGAGATCCTGTGTCAAAATAAAAAGTTAAAAATGAAATGGCCAAATATGTAGCTTAATGTGAAGGTCCTGGGTTCAGTCAGTCAGTCAACCAATAAATGTATGTGGATATGGCTGGGAAAGGAAAAGATGGGAAAGATGGAAAGACATTGGTTAACAGGTACAAAATTAAGAGTTAGGAAGAGTGAGTTTTACTCTTCTAGACAATTGACTGTATTTAATAATTTGTGTATCTCGAAATAGCTTAATGACAGGACTTTGAATGTTAATCCCCATATTTTATGGGGTCATTGTGTTACTCTTGTAAATTCTATGCTGTTTTGAAATCATACATTCCCTGTACCATGCAGTCCACATTCTTACCCTCTGTTCTCTTAGGATTTGGGCAAATTATTTTTTGTATCCTTCCTTTTGTATTTAGGTTATTGGCCGTAGGTTTTGTGAAAACCTCTTATTTTCATGAACAAAATTTCATGTGCTACCTTTGTAATTATTGTCTGTTACTGAAAAATTGGTAAATGGATAAATAAAAATACATATATATTACTATGTAAGTAAACCAAATAGAAAAATCTTAAATGCTTACAAGGAAAATAAAGAGGTTCTTTTACATTGGAATACTTTTTGCTTCAGATATTACTAAAAGGATAAAAGGAAAAGAACTAAGACTTTTAAAAATGCACAGGTATAGTAATCTTCAACCACAGTCACACACTACTCAGCTTTCTTGACTATTTAATACTAATGGGATGTAATGGGAGAGATCTTTGGAAAGCATGTTGTGGCCAAATCATTTAATGCTTTTTATGTTAGTCAAAAGAGTTTGAACTTTATTTCTGTGAAAGTGTAATGTACACAGGATACAGAATGAACAGAATTGTAGCTCATTGGTTTGTATTGGCAATAAGGAATGCAGTGTAGAGGGAGATAGATTAGTGGTGTTGGGAAAAGAGAGCTGCAGAGCTTTATAGTTTGTCAGCTGGACAGATGTGGAAAGGAAGGAAGAGAGGACTCGGACAATACTGGGATTATAAGCCTTGGATATGGGAAACCCAAAGATAGTGCCATTGACAGATGTAGAGAAGAATCAAGATGAAAAGAGTGTGGTTATGAAGAAAGATCAAGATTGATTTCCAGCTTTTGAGTGGACTTATCTGCAGTAATGAACATAAATAAGTTCACAAGATTTTGCATTGATTTGAAAGCATTTACGAACCCCTATGGCACTACAGCAATAAGTTCTGAGGTTAAGAAAGTTACATAATCCAGATTGAAGACTCCTGCCCTAGAAGTTCTTCCCCACCCTTCACTCTTAAAAAATACGGTTTTCTTTTGTATACTGAAAAGGTTGTGAACACTTCCTGACATTTGAAGTTATATGCCAGTCTTTCTTCACTCATAAATTTTTCACCTCTGTAAGTCAGACAGAAATACCACCCTTCCCCATTTCCCCAGAGCTGTAATTGTTATAAGCAGAGATAACCTTGTTTTCAGTCTGAGTTCTTAGTAAGCCGTATAAGTCCTCCAGTGCTCTCTTCCTTTCCAGTGAAGAAACTTCGATTCCAACTGGTGTAGCAGTAAAGATAATGGAGACTCAAGACAACTTGGCCCTGAGTGACCGTGCAGGGCACAGCCACTCTCCCACCTCATGAAATTTAAGAGCCTAAGGATGAAAGGCATATTTGTTGGATTAAACCATTGTGATTTGTGAATAGTTTGCAATATAATTTATCAAAGAATTTTAAAGCAAAAAATTATAGATCTAAAATTGTATATTAACTATGAAGAAGGTCGGAACTAGCATAATGAATTAGTTACAATGGACAATTTTAGTGTGTGGAAACATTTCATTGGTAAGATATTAAGGTCTAGAATTATGCTTTACATCGTATCATCTTTCAACTAATATTGAGTAAAAGCTGTTTATTAAAGCTGACACAAGAATTTAAGAGAATTAGTATAAATATAATTATTACATTTTCTTGAAATTGCATCACAAAGATAATGTTTGCATACTGACTATAAAGCATACAGCATAGCTTCTGATGCAACAGAAATCATTTTGTCAGGCCGTTGCCTAAGAAAACACAAGGTGGAAACTTACAGGTAGATACATGTATTGATTTTGTTAATATTTTCTACCTATTTTACATTGCTGAATTAGGAATAATATAGTGTAATAGCCACTTTAAACTATTAGATTTTTGGGTCATTGGAATATCATAGACTCAAATGAGTAAACCATTTTCACTAAGTTCTGTATTAAATACTAATTGTAATGGAATAATAGCTCAACTGGAAAATTTGTGTCAGGTTAGTTATTGACACCTTCAAAAAAAACCTACTACTGTTGGTGTTGAGAGCCTAGGTAAGTTACATCTAAACATTTACTTTCCCAGCATTGTACAGTAATAGGTTTATGAATATAAATAAGTAACAGAAGTCAAAAAAGTCATTGAAATCAGTACTAGATAGAGGTAATTGCCCAATTCCATAAAATGTGTGATTTGTACCAAAAACAATCTTAAGACACCTATAACATGTTTGCCCGATTTTGCATTTCCCTCTGTGCAGATTTTTGTATGGTACTGAGCTACAAAGTCATAATACTCGTTTTCCCCTCCTTTTCCTTTTTTTTTGGTGAAGGAGGGGCAGAATGTGTAGTTTGTGAGTTCTTAGTTTTGATCTCGTTGATATCCTTTTATATCTTGAGGTCAATTTTTTTGTTGTTGGTCTTCTGCTAGAAATAGATGCAGATTCATTTGTTGTAGTATTCTCTGTGTATTCATCAGTGTGATACTAGTTACCTTATTTTGGTGTAAGGATTTCTTATGAGAGCACCATGACAGCTTAGCTGACTTTTTGGCTTGCCTTTTTCACCCCTCAACCTATGTTATTTTGGGATGTATTTATTCTCTGACCATAGCAAACATCACAGTCTATTGTTAATATCCATTTATTTATTTATTTATTTATTTACTTACTTACTTACTTACTTTTGTTTACCCAGGCAGCTGTAAATCCTCCTGTATGGCTGTTGTTATATCTACTACCTAACATAGTGCCCAACATGTAGCAACAACATAATAAATGTTTTAGCAATGAGTAAATGATAGATTTTCCGCATTAAATATTGGAGATAATCAACTTACAAAGAGAGTTTATTTTGTTATGTGGTTTTAGAGGTACCAGTTCATGATTGGATGGCCTCTAGCACAAGTGCCAGATAGCAGATGCATGCGGGAGTTGGTGGGGGGGTGGTGGTGGTGGAACAAAACACTTACTTCACAGCCAGTAAGCAAAGTAGAGAAAGAGATAAAGCTAGAGTCCTGTTTCTTTTTAGGTCACGACCTCTGTGATCTAAAGACTTCGTATTAGACCCTGACTTCCCAGCAACACCATTCTAAGGATATTGTGATTTGGATCTGGAATGTCGCCCAAAAGTCTCATGTATTTGGTTGTTACGGATTTCTTTGGAATCATATGCTATTGGGAGACTGAACCCAGTCCAGAGGCGTGGATTACAGTCATATAAATTGGATTACAGGTGTGTAGTGGGGGCTAACCATGCCTTCCATACCTGGATCCAGGAGGGGCTGATCACTGGGATGAGACCTGGAAGGACATGTAAGCTGCTTCCTGCCTTCCTTGAGAGACTAGACTCAACTTGCCTTGACTTGGTTTCCTGTTTGTAATGTCGAGGAAGAGCTGCCTCCACCTCTGCCTCTGCCATGTACTTTCATTGTTCTCAGTTGCCCCTGAATGGACTGTGACCTTCTGAAACTGTGAGCAGAAGTAAACCTTTCCTTCCCTAAATTTGAATTTTGGGTATTGAGTCACAGCAACAAAAAAGTAACTAGGACAAGGGATCAGGTCCTTCGGAGGATGTTTAATTTTAAATTATAACATTTCACCTGTTCCTCAAAGTTTTATGTCCTTCTCAAAATGTAGAATGTATTCAGTCCATCTCCAAGAATTCCCAGAGTCTTAACTGTGTCAGCAATGCTCAAAAATCTGTTAAGTTTTATACTTCCAATATGGCGTTAGTGAGACAGGCATAGGATGCACATTCCCATTCCAAAAGGGAGACAAAGGGATAGAAGGGGGATTAGACCAAAGCAACATTGAAACCCAGCATTCAGTCAAGTACTGTGTTCAGCAAATGAGGCACACTGAAGTGGGGTATGGGCTTCCCCAGGCTAGGATTGTCCCTCCCCTGTGGTTCTGCAGTGCAGCCCATATGACCATGCTCAACTTCCCTGGCAGATGCTCTGCATTGCAGGTGCTTACGTCTTCGTGGGGTCTCCATTGCAGCATTGGCAGCACTGCCACAGCTCTCTGCATACCTGTGAGGAGTTGCCTGCAGACTGATCCCGCAACATGCTGACACTGCTTAGCATCCCAGGCTTTCCCTTGGGAATAGTGGAAACCTACAGGATCCCACAACTGTTGCCTTTCACATGGCTGCAAAATCAAGTAGCTATGGACAGTGTCAAGCAAAAACTACCTGGGCACACCTGGCTGAAGCTTGTTGTGGCCTCTGAGCACTTTACCTGTTGAACTGAGAATTTGAAGTCTTTGAAACAGATTTGCATTTTATACCTTCGTGCCTGTGATAGGTGAAGTGCCTTGCATATTTCTGAAATCCCTTTGAGGCTTTTTCCTCTGTTCTTTCCCACTTTAAAATACTTGGCTCTTCCCTTCCTGCCTTTCTCTCTCCCTCTGTCTCTCCCTCCCTCCCTCCTTCCCTTCCTTCCTTCTTGCCTGCCTGCCTGCCTGACACTACTGGGGATGGAACCCAAAGCTTTCACACTTTTTCTACATCTCCAGCCCATTTTACTATTTTACATTTTGAGATAGGGTCTTACCGAGATTACAGGCCTGTGCCATCAGACCTGGCTTGGATATTTATTTATTTACTTACTTATTATTGATATCTTAACTGTACCGTTTTTGGTAGCAACTTTTCATGTAGCCAAGATGCAAATTATTAAAATATTTCTATTCTGCTTCTTTTGGCTCTTAATGGCATTGTTAAGTTTGCCCAAAGTAGCTAGTAGTAGTATTTGTGCTGCTATCTTGAAGTTTTCTCCAGGAGGTTAACTAGTCCGCGACTTTTAAACTTTGCCTTCTACAGAGCCTTAAGGCATGGACAAAAAAGCCATTGAAAAAAATGTCACTGTGTAATAAGGATGCCCTCTCTTCTCCTTGCCAGAAGAATACTCATTTCCATGTGAAACTTTATCATCATGCCATTACTGTCCACATTTCATCAACATTCTGGCCTTTTGAGCTCTCACCAAAATTGCTTTTTTGCTCCACTGACAGTACCCTAAGCCTTTTCTAGTTGGCTACACCAGACTTTTTCCAATTCCATAGGCTTCTCCATAGTCAGGGTTATCATGGTAACATAGTGACTCCACATTTCAGTGCTAATTTTCTGTCAGTGGGCTACACTGTAACAGATACTTAACATGGCAATAGAAAAGGTTTATTTTGGCTTTACAGTTTTAAAGCTTTCAGTCCATGATTACTTAGCCCTATTGTTTTTTTAACTTGTGGCACTGAGAAGCACATAATGGCAAGAGTGTATGGCAGAGCAAAACATCTGACCTCATGGACAGAAAGCAAAAACAAGAGGGTAGGACTGAGGTCTCACTGTCCCCTTTGAGGGCCTGCCCACCTGTGACCTAAAGACCTCTACCTCTTAAAGTTTCCACCATCTCCCGCCAGTGCAGTTTGACGACTAAGACCTTGACACATGGACCAATTGGAGGCTTTGTTAGTTACTTTTTCATTGCCTTGACTCAATACCCAACATGCACAACTTTAGGGAGGAAAGATTTATTTTGGCTTACAATTTCAGAAAATCACAGTTCATTCACAGGTGAGTGGCTGGAAAATTGTGGAGTCACATGATGAGCCTGCAGCTAGAACCAGAGCCGGAGCTGGTACCCCAGAGACAGAGATCCTTACTGCTGTGTGGCAGAATAAAGACCAGTGTGGGAGGAAGGGCAGAACGAGCACAGGCCCCTCCAGGTCAGGCCCCACCTGCCAGCAGTACATAGTATCTACATGAGCCTTTTGGGGGACACTCAAGATCCAAACCACAACAGGAGCATTTAAGAAGCAGGTGTAGAAGTCAACAAATTTTGCTTTATCTTCACTGTTAGATAATCTAGTTTCTCTGAAGTGTCAAGGATTCGGGTTTTTATTGAAACCATTACACTGGGGTTGTTATATAATATACTAGTGTTTAAGGGTCAACTTGTGGGTTTGAGCATATTTATTTAAGTTTGGAGGAAATATGTGGAACTAGTAGTTTCCTGCTAACTCACTGATACTGTTTTGTAAGTCTTGATCTTGTGTTAGAAAGTCACATACAGATGAATTTGATTAATTCTGTTGCTTTTCTTGCTACTTATATAAAGTATCAGAGAGTGATATAAAAATCAGCAGTTATTTTGAAATATATTATTTCCAATGCCCTTATATTTAATTCAGAATTGCAGGAAGAATTACAACTGTTACTCGAAGGGACTTGGCCATAGGGTATAAGAATTATAGCTAGAAAGAAAATACATTTCTTATTAGGATCTGTATTTTGTTTAACCTTGGATTGTTATTTCGGTGAGCTGCAAGAGTACTCTTTATAATTAATTCTCCTGCATGAAAAAATCTGAAACTTTTCTGTGGTTTTCATTTCTCAAAATTTACCTCTTAAATATTTTGATGCTCGAAGTTTTATTCTTGTGGCCATTTCAGTAGCAAATGCTTCTTACTGTGTTGATTGGCAGAAATTACAGGCCTTCTCAACTTAGAATTATCTTTCTACTATTCTACTTGCCTTTCTACTATTCTGCTGATGCAGTTTGGAGTTTTCAATAGTAGTTGTGGTCCAGAAAATACCAGGTTCAGTCTAGTTACTTCTACGTCTTGCAGGTGCACTCACTTTTCTTCATTCATTCCTTTACCTTAAGTCCAGCTGCATTTGTCTCACTACTCCTCAACTCATGTTCCTACTTCTTCTAGTCTTGAGCCTATTATGCTGATTTTTACATTGTAGTCTTTTTATGTCTTTCCTGTCATAGACCCTGTTAGTGAGTGGTTCTCTTGACTCAAAGAATGAAAATTCCTTTTATGGCCCCCATGTTCCTTCATGATTTGCCATAGCTTAATTTTCCAGCTTCATTTTTCACTGTTTACTGTTCTGAAAGCACACACTAATACTTGCACAAATTCTACACCAGCCCCACAGGCTGAGTCATTGTGTATTTACCTAAATTTCTTGAATATTCAGTCATATTCTCACCTTGAGACCTTTCAACCAAGTGTATTATGTGCTTGCAGTAGTCTAAATACTGTCTACTTCTGAAGACAGAGAAAGGGTAAAGCTGTCATTGTGCCTGATATAATTAGGCTTATAAAACAAGTAATCAAAATGAGTAATTTGTAATAAAATAACTGGAAAAGAAAAATACAGCAAGTAAAGGAGTTATGAGAACTGCAGGGAAATGATATTTTATTAGATGATGACTAGAAAATGCCTCTGAGAAGGTGACAGTTAAGAATTTAATTGAAATTTGATACAATTATTGGAATAATCAGGGAGTGTTCTAAACAGGGAACAGAAAGTGCATTGGCCCAAAAAATGTTTGAAGAATATCAAGGGATCTAGCTAGGAGTTTAGCTAGCAGACTGTAGAGACTGGAAGTCAGGCCCATCAGGTGAGTAGGCAGTGGCCTATAGTTCTAATGAGAAGATGGGATGTTAGCCCAAGATGAAGACCTGTTGGATGAATTTGAGGAGAGGAACAACTTTGTCAAGTTTGTATTCCAAAGGATTGTTCTGGTGACTGGGCTGAGAATCTGTGGCTTTGAGGACAGTGGTGAAAGCAGAGATACTGATGGTGAAGATTTGTAGTTCAAGTTAAGGTGAGGTGGACTAGAGTAGGAGGTGACGAGAAGTGGTTGGAGTATATGACTTTACTTTGGAAGTCAAGGGATTTTAGTGGGTTGGGTGTGATACATACAACTTCAAGTAGTTGAAGTTGTCTTTTATTTACACTGTTAGAGACACATATTTGAAAGAGAAGTCAAGAGATCAGGTTTAGAATTCTAAACTTAAGATCCCAGGTATTGAGGGAAGTGAAGTAGCTATTGAAAGCTATGGAGCTATTGAAAATTTGGAGCCAGCCTACTAAAAGCTTTCAGACTGGAACAAGATGAAGAAATGGGAATTAGGACCTGGGAGGTGTAGCTCAGTGGTGGGGCCCTTGCCTAGCATGTATAAGGCCTTGGGAAATAATTTTTGTTTTTTAAAAAGGAAGGAAAACCAAAAGAAAAGGTGAGTGGAGAAAGAAAAAGGGGAAAAATTGATACAGGGTATAAGTATAGAGGAAAATTTTGGATCTGAACCTGAAATACATCACTGTCTAGCAGTTAGGAGGAAATAGATGGTAGTCCATCAAGGGAGCATGTGGAGAAAGAGCCATAGATGGGAGGGGAAAGGAGGGGAGTGGGGGAGGAGTCGTCTTGGAAGTTAAGACACTCTAAGGAGGAGTGGCTAGTTGCATTATCAGGAGATTGTTCATATATGGTAAGAATCTAGTGGGAGACAACTGGTGGATTTGGCCACATAGTGCTGCTTTGTGACCCTGTCAGGCAGGGTAGGTTATTGTTCTTTTTGAAAGAATAGAATTGAAAGCTGAATTTGGCCTGGTCTCCAGAAAGAAGGGCATAAGAAGAAAAGGCCCTGATGTTTCTCCCCTTAAGATTTCATTTTTCATGTCAGCAGTCCTGTTACTGCTTCCCCTTCAGTGATGGTAGCCTCCACCCAGCCCATTCCCACCCACCCTAGCATGCACCATACCCTGTGTTCTTTTCCCCGGCACCACATAAGCTGGGTGTGGTGGTGCATTCCTGTATTACCAGCACTCAGGAGTCTAAGGCAGGAATATTTCTGAGTTCAAGAGCAGCCTGGGCCTCATTGTGATTCAGGACCAGTCTGGACTACAGAGTGAGACCCTGTCTCAAAAAAAAAAAAAAAAAAAAAAATTGAAGAATGCCCCTATTTTGCTAAATTGTAGCCTAAAGTCATAGTCAGCAGAGACCACTTGCTGGTAAGTCTACCTCCAAATATGTCTTGAGTACATCTCTTCCTACTATCTAGGTTGAAACAATTTCTCCATTTTTTATTTCTCTCTGTTCTATTTACTTTCCAATAACTTAGAATGTTATTTTTTTAAAATTCAAGTCAAATTAAAGACTCAGTGATATGCCATTTCACTTGTAGCAAAGTTCAAACACCACTTGGACTCCCATGGAAGTAGGGTAAGGATGGGCTGTTTGCCTTTAAGCTCTTCTCTATGTAGTGAAAGAAAGGTTTCTTCATTACGAACAAGGCACAGGTAGTCTTGAAGACTTGACGTAGGGATAAAAATGTTAATAAAATAGTTTTATTTTGGGTTGCATTGTGTAACTATAGAGTGAAAACTTCATGCATATTTTTCTTCTCTGAATTATCTTTTAAATGGAAGGAGTTGTTTTTCCTCTGTGGCGGGAATGGAACCCAGTGCCTGAACCATATCTTCCATCCCCAGACAAAGAATTTTGAGAAGCTAGGGTGCAATACAAGAAAGTGAACAAAAGAAATAATTTCTCCTAAGACAGTTATGAGAAGATTTTCTAACTGGTGAAATTCTACTAAGTATGCAACTAGAACATTAAATAATGATTATTTGGAAGAAATTATTCATAATGTTAACATCTGATGCAATGCCAGCCTCATTTTATTATATCTGTGCATGCTATAAGTAAATATGTGTTACTTTGAAGGATTTATAACTTTTGGTTAGTTACTTAAGATAGTTGTGTAGAAACACTAATTTTCTTGATTTATATTTTTTTTAAGCTGGGGTAGTTAGGCAATTTGGATATTTAGAATTGTTTATTTTTATTCAAAATTGAACCCATGACCTTCACACTGAATTACATTCTCTCCCCCTTTTTATTTTTGATTTTGAAACAAGGTCTTGCTAAGTCACTAAGTTGCCCAAGCTGAGCTCAAACTTATGATCCTGCTCAGATCCTTAGCCTCAACCTCCCAAGAATGCTGAGATTATAGGCCTGCAACACAAATATGGCTCTCTTTTGTTTATAAAGTAGCTTGACTTAAGTATTTTGTTACAGTACCAGACAATAGACTACTAACAAAAAGCATGAATAGTTAGATGGATATGACAAAACTTCATTATAGATTCATCCATGATGTGGCAGTCTGTTTTATTTAAGTGGGTTATTTTGAAATTTCTTGTACTGGCTAGTAGACACTATTGAAAAGTGATGCTTTTATTATCTTTAACTTTGTTTTTTTTTTTTTTTTTTTGCAAATTTTGATAAAGTCACTAATATAGCCTTTATTGAGTGATCCAGTAATTACACAAATGGTGTTTCTGGGTATATTATTAGGTTACTAATTATCTACATACACACTGTAAAGCTTTTTTATAATTACACAACTTTCAATGCTTACTTTCATTCACATCACAATTCTCACTCTCCTTTAGTGGTCCCCTTAAAATAAACTGGGATGGGGCAGGAGGAAAGGCTCACTAAGTACCGAAGTTCAATTCCCCAGCACCACATAAGCTGGGCGTGGTGGTGCATGCCAACACTGGGGAGAGGCCCTGTCTCAATAAACAAACAAATTGGTATGTTAGCCATAGTCAACTCAACATACACTTAATCCTTGTAGAAAGGCTATCTACTACTCTACTCATTTCCCAGTTTTGTCATCAGCATGTTTTCATTTAGTTTTGCTGTATACTGGTAGTATGTTATAAATTTCTAGCTTATTTTGACTTTTGTAACAGAGTGTATAAATCTGTAAATTTTCTTTATATGCTTTCATAGATATTAAGACAATTAGTTGATTATTGTGTGTCTCTATTTAAATCTTTCTAGTCTTTCTGACTTCAGTGAGTTCTAACATTTTATTGTATATTTTAGGAATAGGTGTTTTGACAGACAAGAAATTTTTTCCGTATTTTGTTTGCCTTTTGTTTTCTCATATTTGCATTTTTGTGGAAAGGTTTTTAAAAAAACAAATTGAATTTAATTAATAGAGTTTTTCAGATTTCCTCATTTTTATATTGCCTTGGTTAAAATTTTTGACACAAAATTGTTCATAATCCTTTCTTTAGGATCTGTAATCGTTCCCTCTTGCATGTCAAAATTGACTTTTTCTGAATCATTTTAGTTTATAAACAGCTTTATAAATTTTAAATGTCATTTCTAAGTATCTGCTTTCGATTTAGTTGCATTTTCTCTGTTCATTTCTTATTTCATTGATTATTGTTTTTTTTCTTCCACTTAATAAAGTGGGCTTTAATTTATTTTTGGACCTAAAGATAAAAGATTAGTGATTTCAGACTTTTCCATTTGAAACCTTTTTTTTTACAGATATAGATTCTTCTCTGGGTAATATAGTTTCATCCCATAAATATGGTTGTTTATTTTCATTAGTTTAAAGTCCTTCCTCATTTCCTTTATGATTTCTTCTTTGACCATGGAATGTTCACAAATACTTAAGACTTTTATATTTATCTTATTACATTGATCTAACTTCATATTCTGTGTGGACTTCATCTCCTTTGTGACCTTTTTGTGGTACTGAAGATTGAAGTTAGGGCCTTGTACATCCTAGAGAAGGACCCTACTACTGAGCTACATTTGCAGACCTAAGTATGACCATTTTGTAGCCCAGCAAATGGTCTATCTTGGTGAATATTCCATATACACTTAAAAGTATGTATATGGACTGTCTTAAATTACTTTCTTGTTGCTGTGACAGGGTACTCGACATCCACAGTTTTAGGGAAGAAAAATTTATTTAGCTTGCGATTTCAGAAAGTTTTGCACAGTCCATTTTGAGTAGATACCAGTGGTGGAAGCACATCACAGATGCTGGAGAACTGCTCTTAGCATTACAGACAGAAAGTCAGGTGACTAAGAATTGTATCTGGAGACTCAGGCAAGGGCAGAGCTTTCCCTAGAAGAGGCTATAACAATATTTCTCCCTGCTTCTTTTACTTAGTTCAAGTTGCCAGTCCCCCCACCCCATTGCATACCCTTCCCTCCCTTCCTGGCCCACAAGTTGATAACACACCTGAAAGCTCTGTGCTGAGTAACCCCCCCACCCCAAATCTCAACAAGTTGACACAATATCTCCAGCTCATACCCCAAGCATCTACCTCTACCAGCCACGTTCCAACTCCCAACAGCACAAGGTTCCATAGGTATCCCGCTACATCCAAATACATGAGGCTTTAGGAGATGTTCCAGATCTGAACCATAATGCGGACATATGTTATGTAGGAAATTCAGGTGAGGGTGGTCACAGATGTTTGGATCTTCTCTTCATTCTCATTCTTCCCTAGTTCTGTCAGTTACTAGAAGAGTTGTGGGCAGCTCCCCATTCATTCACACTGGTGTGTTCTGCTTGATGGCAAACGAATTTGGCATAGATTTGCAGTAGTGTGCATGTGTGTTATCTATAACATAAAGAGCCTGTGTAGACAGCTTAACATGCTTTAATTTTATTTTATTGTTTTTAATTTTGAAGTCCTTATTCCCCCCACCCCTCCCCCATACCAGTTATTTCAACACATTTTCTATTGTGGTGTTGTACCAAGCACTGTACCTTACTTGTTACAGAGGGAGAGAGACTTTGTCGTGGTAGTAATTATTACTTTAGTTCTGTGAAAGTGCAAGCACTTGCTCCCTTCTCTCCCCTCCCCTTCCCCTGCCATTTTTTTTAAACTGGCTGTGTTGTCGTCTTCTATTCACACTGCAGCACTGACAAGTGCAGTTGCTGATCACAGAAGGCACTATATCAAAAGCAAGTATTTCTCTTCCTAGCTTATGAAATAGAGCCTCTTTGCTAATCCACTGTCTCATCAAAGTAGGCTTTTGTTTACAGTGGGATAGTAAATCATAAAATTTTAAAGCCATTTATTGACAGTGTTAAACATTGCTTTCATGCATAAAGTGTCTGTCTCACACATAATTATATTATGGAAGTACAAGGGTATGAAATACTGTTCCCATTCTGGTAATCTTCATTCCTTTTATTTGGAAATAATTAAATAATGCTCTCTACGATGCACGTATAGTCTCAGTCAAGACTTGGCATATATATAGCCAATGCTTTTTGTGGAAAGAGATCCAGAAAACACCAGAACAGTAGAAGTAGGGTAATGTTGTTGAAATGAATACTGAAAAAAATGGAGATGAGGATTGTTAGCCCAACTTCTGTTTTCACTGTAATTTTTTCTTCCTTTCCATGGGAATGGAGGTAAAAAGGTTTCTGTTGGAGAAAGTTATTCTAAACTCGAAAGGCTAACAAAACTGAGTAATACTGACCTGAGAAATTAAGAGATTTCTGGCAATAGAAATGTACCTTGTCTCATAATTTAAGACAGATTTTAACATACCAGATAGTATCAATCCCAGTCAATTCAAAGAATGCTTCTTAATGGGGAACTTTATGGTGGATATGGTGGATACTTTCTTCTGTTTTTTCATTCATTGGTATTTGTGAATTTTAATAGGAATCAATTTTTATATATAATCGATTCTCTTATTAAAGTATTTATATATATAGACACCAGTAATTAAAATTGATCTAAAATACTATAACAAATTTCCAGTTAGGATTTTGAAATTTAAAGATATTGCCATTTATTTCAAGGAATATTGTTGAAGGTTGAAAATATCATAAGAAAATCTTCTAAAAATTATTGTAGATGTCAGGAATGTGGTAAAGAAAAAAATCTTTTAAAGTGTAGAAGTTTGTGTTTCATGTTTTGCAAGTGTTCTCTTATCAAATAGCATGCGCATTTGACTCAGCTAATTGCATTACTTATAATCTGAAAGCAGGTTAAAAGAGTTAATGAGATAGTAAGAGGCATCTTTCACTAAAGAGGTTTTTTTCTTGCAGGTGAAGGTTTTATCTGAATTGTTAGTGAACGGATGGAGCTACATGTCGGTTTTGTGGGGTCTTTTAGCTAAATATCAGTCATTGCAATTTCTAGTATTGTTGATCTTTTAATTTTATCAGAAGAGAGGTGAAGTATTAAAAGCTCCATTAGAGGACATCTGACTGTAACACACTTGCTCCTTGATAACTCTGCAGTGAGAGAGTATGTGAAGAAAGGTGTTGGGCTGCCTGGTGCCTCACGCAGCCATTTTAATCTGAATGGGAAATCTGTCTAGGGACCCAGAGTACAGTAATTAGAAGTCTCTTCAGAGTGTCAGAGCAGAATTACCATTGTAATGCTTTAGCTGCAGGATAAAAGGATTGAATTTGGGTCTGCCTGTCTGCCAGACTAAATGAGTTGCCATGGGAATTTTCGAAAGTGAGAGGCGTTTACTTAAAGCAATTTGGAGGGTTTGAATAAACTCATAAATTACAGGTTTGAAAGACATCAGTTCTTGCTTCTCTCCTATAGGCAAGGCTGTATGTAGGCTGATGGCTTCTTAAAGTCTTAATAAGAATGAATTGATCCCTGCCTCTATGCAGGCTATCACCTTATTGAGGCTAGTCTTTTTTCTTTTCCACTAAATAGAGTACAATATGTATGTTGAAGGAAAGACATTTTGTTCCAACCTCTGGAGAGGAAATGTGATGACTCTAGACATACATATCCCAAGTTCAATGTATTTGCAGATAATGCTGTTAACATTTTTTAAAGTAAACATTAGCCTGGCACATACTTTAATTTTGTTTTTTGCATATAATAAATACACAATTTTCTTTGAAGGTGACCATTTAAAGCTTTTTTGGAAAACAAATATAATAACTTGGACTCAAACTGGATTTTTCAGATTATATGCAAATATCTTCAAAAAGAATTTTGTATTCTCAACTCCAAAGAACTGGGTTTTAGTGTAGAAGTTTTAGTGAGCAAATTCTCCCTTAAGTGCCCAAGATAGTAAACTTCGCTTAATGCCTGTACAACTTCGCTTGTCTTTAGATACCAGTAATACTGATGGTTTCTGCTTTGTGGTGCATTGTCTGCCCCCCGCCCACCCCAGAAAAAAGTTAAGCCTAGGTCTTTGAAAAAGTGAGATTATGAAATTCGTTACAAAATAAATGAGAACTTAGGGATGGCTATTAACATTTTTAAATCAATACGTTACCATTTTCTTAAGGGAATTCATAATATGATTATTGTTAACACCATTGACCTGAAACTGTAGATATACTTTTTTTTGCACTTTCAAAAAATATTTTACCAGGGAGATACAGGTATATTGGGGAAGAATGGTGACTTAGTTGAGAAAGGGTGAAATAAATATTTTTAAATGTACTGTAAATATTTTTGGTTTATATGTTACTGACTGGTAATTAATCATCAGTGTTGTGATTAAAATTCTGTAGTTCCAAGATTATTTTTGAGCTACTGATACAACTTAGTGACAGTGAATATCCTAAAAACTTAATTGGGGAATATAGATATTAGCATAGAAGTAAGTCTGTTCTAGAAATGCAAGTTTTTATGGAGCTCCTTGGGATAGGATGTGCTGTGCATCAGGCCCTCTCACTAGAGATGCACTGCTGTAGGAAGCACTTGCAGAATTTAACATGCTGATTCTTTTATTTTTTCTTGCAAAAAAGAGTTATTCTAAATAAAATTCAGGGCAGTTCTACATCAGTGTCTTTTTTATTTTTACTTATTTTAGTGATGTTCTGCATTAGAACATTGTTATCTATTCCAGCTAGAACTATCAACTATCACAGATGGTTGAACACATCATTTCTTCAGATAGCAACCCATACAGACTTAAGGAGTGTGGCACTGTATGCTTAAAGCATCTGTCAGTATCCTCTGTGATGATATAAAATCACTAGGCAGCTGTATGAGCTTTGTTTGTTGTCTGTCCTGTCCAAGACGCTGTTGGGCAGTGTGGCTCAGGCTTCTTAAAATAACAGAGGGCTTTTTCCACATCCCTGGAATTTCAGTGAGAGGAAAGTCCTTGTAATAGCATGCCTGGTCTGTGTGTGGTACCTGTGAACAGCTTTTGCAGATTCTGGATGAATAACATCCTCTTTCTAGTTCTTAGAAAGATTTGTTGAAGAAGAGTTCCTCTCAACACAGAGTTTGTTCAGATTGACAAATTATTTAGACATCTTATAACTATAAACTTGAGGTATTGGAAATATAAAAGACTTTGGGCATAAAGAAATGGGGCACTGTGTTTATTTCCTTAAATCTTTTTTGTATAGGCAGTACTTCTAGTTTTAATTTTGCACTCCATGCATCCCTGAGAATGTACACGTTGGATTTATTATATAGCAATTTGTAATCATGTGAACTTGTTTATTCTTAAATTTCAATGGTTATATTCCTTAATCAAAGAAAAGCTCTTCACTGACCAGGATTTGTATTTTAGTTGTTTTACTGTGTGTATACTGCCCTATGAAATGTGTAGTATTCTACACAGATATTCTCAAAATTAATTAATGTGCACATTTTTATTTCATTAAATGATTTTGTTTAGTAAAAGAAAATAGGTGAGTGATTTCTCAGTGTATCTTCTTTAGTTCAATTATTTTCATACATCCCTTTAATTTGTTTGCATGCCCTTCTGATGGTTGGTAAGTAGCATCATGTTCCTTCTCTATGGGCAGAGCCTTTGTAAGCCAGTTGCCTGGCTGTTGTGTTTCATACTCATTTGGCAAAAATGCTAAAAAAATCAAATATTCTTTACTTAATTTGTATTTTTTAACTTTTATTTAATTTTTCTCGATATTTTAAATGCCTTGGTATAGTATACTTTTATTAAAGTTACTTAGATACTAAACATTGTAGCAGTTTTATATACTAGTAGTTCTAGTATCATTTTCATATTAAGATTGTTTCAGATATGCTTGCTCGGTAGCTCATATTGTAGCTTGCTTTTCACCTATAGTTTTGATAACAATATGAAAACTTTTAATTTCAAAAGTGACTGTTAGATTATCTTGCTATCTTATTATCTTGATAACAAGCCTGTTCATGAGATTTGGCTTCAAAACTATTTTGCTGAATTGTATAAATAGGTACATTTTTGTTCTCCTAAAATGCCTTTGTCCAAATTCTAATCCTTGATAAATTAATATGAAATACATACTGAATTGTATTTTTAATTGTGTTTTTAAGTTAACATAACATTGCTTTATGTAATTCTATGTGTAGTTTATATATAATATATAGTATATATTCTCTGTACAGTATTGTATATTCTATAAATGGTACATATTCTGTGCATAGTATATAACATTCTGAATGTATATATAATAGTTGAATGAGTGTATTTTCAAATGAGAATGCTTTGTGATACGAATATTTTGTTTTTCTGTGAAGAATGTTAATATGTTCAATTTGATTACTGAGTTACATATTTTTAAAATTAAAAGAAGCATTAAATGACTGCCAAAACCAACTCACTACACAAATTTTTGTTGAAGCTACTATTTATCAGGCTATAAATTAAAACTTCAGCATTTCAGAGACTTTAATACAGCTGAGAAAAAGACAAAATTACTGAGTTTTTAAATTTTGTATTTGACTGCTTTTTATTTGCTCTTCAGAAATGTCATCTCCTAACTAATGCTCTGCTGCTTGCTAGGTAATGCTGTCACTTTCATTTTTTCTTGTGAGTCTCCTCTTTGACCCACCATTCCTTTAGTCACTACTGACTTAACAACTGTTCCTCCCTCTTTTCTCTCTGAATGGCAGTCTTTGCCTCGGAGTCAGCCTCCTTCAGTCCACCCCTTCCTATTTCTTCCTGTCTACTTTATCACCAAATTATGTTTCTCTGATAACATATGACTGTATCTTTTCTGTTGTCATAATTGGAAACTAGGTCTGTGTCCTGTGCTATTTGAAGCTAGAGGAATTTTTAAAAATACAAATATCATATTCCCTAGCTCAGATTTTTAGTGTTTGTCTGTTGCCACAAGGTGAAAATGTATGACATTCATAGCCTGTCTCCATCTCGAGTGGGCCTTCCTTACTAGCTTCATTTTGTATCATTTCTCCCTTACGCTTTTATTTTCCTGTATTCACGCACAGGTTCAGAACACCCCTTGTTTCACTGTGTACAATAGAAGTGTCTCCAGAAACACCTCTTATTTTGTTAGATTGTTTTAGAAATAAGAATTTAGGCGTTAATGGATTATCTATATAGATTATGTCTGGTAGAACATGAAAACTGTTACCCTTTTCCAAGTTAGACATTTTTTTCTGTAAGATCCTCCAAACAACTGCTAACATAAAAGCACATCTCTTAGATTTTCATGATGTGTATTGTATACTAGTATGTTTTATTTGCAGCTGAATTTTGTGTATATATATTCCCCCTCACCCCGTCCCTGACTTTGCATTTCAGGAGCATGCGTAAAGCTCACTTTATCTTTGCATCTGGCCCTCATAGGCTTGCACATAGACATAGTAAATAGTCAGTAATTGTTGGTTGGATTAATTAATGAGTGAAAATTTTTTGAACAAAACATTCATTTTCTATTTGTAGTAAATACACATTAATTAAAATCTTTCACAAGTCACTTAACCTGTCTGTATCTCAGTTTTTTAGGTTGTTCTTTTCCAAATTATTGACAATTTATATTAAGAGTTTAATATGTAATGATGGTTTTCACATTATTCTAAGTATGCCCCAAAACCATTGAATTGTACACACCAAACAGGTGAACAAATGTTGCAGTGTATCAGTCAGGTGTCAGTAAAGATGTTTTCAGAGAAAAGTGTTTTATGAGAGCATAACCAGTTTAAGAACTATAAGAAGATCATGCAAAGGAATAGTGAAATGCCAAGAGAGTGGACCAGACTGGGCACTTCTCAGGATGCTGATATTACCTGGAGAGTGCTAGGCTGATGTGATCTGGTTTTGTTTTATGGTCAAGATCACTTTACATGCAGGATGAGCTTAAGTGTGAAGGCACCAGAGTTATAGGAAGGAAGGAAATACGGTATTTATGTGTTTCAGTATGTTGGTTGTTTGAGCTGGCAAGAGGAGTAGAAAGATGAAGAAGTGGATGAAATAGGCACCTATTTCCAAGGTAGAGTATGAGGGATTGGTAAAGGGTTATTGACAGGAAGTTACATCCAGCTCCGGAACTCTAAACTTGTATAACTCAAAGCGTGGTGCTGTTAGTCTCTAAGACAGAGGCTGGCCATGGCCATTGAATATTTGTTTTTGTTTTTGTTTTGGGGTTGTTTTTTTTTTTGCAACAAAGATTATGAGTTTAGGCTTGAACATAGTAATGATGAGATAACATTTAGAGGCACGGATCTGTTGAGGGGGAGGTCTAGGCTGAAAGTGTGGATTTGAGTTGCTTGTGGCTACAAGTAGAAGGTGTAGCATTTGGAGACTGCAGAAAGAGGGAGGAGTTTCCTAACTGACTTTGAAACACAGCAACATAAGAACAGCCAGGATGAGGGCATGGCATGTGCTAAGGGGTGGCAGGAGAAGAAACAGGTGTGAGGTGGAGCTAAGGGCAGAGGAAGTGACTGGATGGAAGAGTCATTTGGCAGCTTTGATAACAGCAAGGACTGCATTTGCCAGTTTTAGTGCTGTAAGGGTCATAGTTATGTTGATGAGAATACCACTATTGAAGTGTTTTGGCGGAGCAGGAAATGATAAAGGGTAAGCCTGGTTTGAAGATAAGCTGAAGAAGTTGAGTGTATGGAAGGAGGTACAGTGCTTTTGTGGAAGTGAGGAGAAAGACAAGCAATGGCTTCAAAAGGGATAAACCATCTGTAGTTGTATTTTAAATTTGGGATAGTTTTAATAGATTTCATGATCAGTGTCAGAGAGAGTGGATAGACCCATGAGAAGTGATAAGTGCTTACAGAAATATCCTGAGAACATGATCACATGTAGGAAACCCAGTCACCCATCAGGAAAGTACATGATTTTCCAGAAGGAAGCCAACTAGAGAAACAGAAGATTTGACCAAAAGATGTAAGAGGAGAAGCTAGTAAGGTAGAGTCCTCATCAGAGGTTGATAGGAAATTTGAGTAGATCCTGTTATCTCTTGTGTCTCATTTTCTGCAGCTGTGTTCAATGGCTATGGAGAGCAAGGTAGAAAAAGCCTCAAGAAATATTCTGAGAATTTGTCAAACTCTCCAGAGCTTGGAATAGTCTTAAGATTCCAGTAAAAATAGAAAGCAAACTTGCCCCCAACACTGTTACTACATTCCTTAGTTTTCTACAGCTTTTAGAGGGTATAGATTACTGTGCAGTGATACCAGTGTTTCACTTGTTTAAAAAATACCTAAAATACATGTTTTAAGCATCAAGTAAATTATTGAACAAATATTTACTCATGTTATATATACAGAAACTTAGTATATATTCTAAATTTAAACTGTGCAACTGTTCTGCAATAAAAGAAGAGGTATGCTCCTAATATATAACTAAAGCTTTACTTATAAAAAGTATTTAATGGTAAACTAGAGTTTCTAACTTAAAGTACAGTTACTATTGTCAATAGAAATTTCAGTAGTCAGAGATTTTTTTGAAAAGCTGTATATTTAAAACTATCAAACCAGTTAATAACCGTTAACTCTGGAACCAAACTAATTATCTTTCTTTTTACCACTAACAAATTTTTTCTTTAATATTTACACCAAATATTTAAAGCACCAGTCATCCCAACAAAAAGCTGCTTGCTGTGGAATAATAATCAAATCATAACCAGTAGAGGCCAACCAGTCAGTGTGAATGCTGTTCTAAAATTCATTGATGCCTGATTCAGTTCTTAACTGCTAGATAAATTTGAGTGTTTATGTACTGGTGCATATAAGGATCCTCCTTTATTCTGACAACACAGCATATTTATGTAACCTCTGCTTGCACAAATGTGTAGGGACTTGTCCTCACTAGGAGCCAGTCACTTTGGATACCACGTTCTCCAGTGGATACCAGCTATGTGTCCTATATTTCAGTTCAGTTCTGACAGTACCTGGAGGATATCATCAGATCCTATAGGCTGAAGGCTTGGTTCTGTAAGACTTCACCCATATTAGATACCAGGAACAAGCAGGGAGTTGTTATGGTTTGGATCTAGAGTGTCTTCTCCAAGCCTCATGTGTTTTTGGTGTAATGGGATATCAAAGGAACCGTGTGCTGTGTGCTATTGGGAGATGGGGCTTGGCTGGAAGGGGTGGATGCTTAGGGTTTGACTGGAGATGAGTAGGTGTTTGCTGGTTTCTCCCTTTCTTCCTCACTTGGCTTCCTATTTGTCATGCTGGGAAGAGCTCCCCTCTGGCTTCTCTCACTCCGATGCTTTCAGTGTTGCCAGCCTCCCATGAATGGATGGTGTGAGACCCTCTAAAAGTGAGCTGAAATCTTTCCTCAGGTGTTCTGTCCCAGCAATGAGAAAGTAACTAAGACAGTTGTTACCAGTACCTGATTGACCAGCTGTTAATCAGGGTTCTCACAACTCCTTCAAAAGTCTGATTAATGTGTTAATGAGCACCTCATATAATTCACAGCAATGATTTATGTTTACCTATTTAATGTAAAAGATTTTACAAAGGAAATAGCCAGATGAAGAGATGTACTGGGTGAAGTGTGACATTTCAGGCTGCTCCATCCTCCAGGAATGAACACGTGTTCAGCTAGCTATCTGGAAGCCTCTGAGTCCTGTCCTTTTTGGGATTTTTGTGAAGGCTTCTGTATAGGCGTGATTGACTACAATATTGGCCATTAATGATCAACTTAGCCTTTAGCTACTTTTTCCCTCTGGAGGTCTCACTGTACAGGTAACAGATTTTTTAGATTTGATCACAATTATGCTTATGAGCCAGCATAAAAGGTTTTGAACTAAGTGTGGGTGGCACCTGCCTTTAACCCCAGGTACTCCCAGGAGCTGAGGCTGGTGGATCACAGTTCAAGGCCAGCTTACGCAGCTCAGTGAGACCCTGTTCAGATCTTAAAGGAAGATAAATAGCTGGACAGACAGAGAGGTCGGACGGGTGGGTGTAGCTGGAGTTGCAGTTCAGTTATCTTCTTGGTACTGGGGGTGGGGGCGGCTTTGATCCTCTGTGACTGTTTGAAAATTAAATTCATTTCACACTTTTTAAAGTATATTTCTGTTACATAAACCTTATCTACTGGTATTCTATAAATTAGAAATATTTTATTAATAAAAATATGTTGTTGGGCACTACTAAACAGTATATCAAATTTTATGTATTAATATTTTCCATAACAAAAATAATACAAGTAACTTGTTAAAGTGATATATTGAATACACACACATAAATATACAAATTGTAGTAAGTACTACAGCAGACCCAAAGTAGGAATAGTATTTGTACTCTGGCTTTGATCTGTGGTCACTGGGCTAGTGTGTCAGCTGAGAGTGTACTGCTTATGGTTTAGATTCAGCATGCTTTGTTAAAAGCTCAGCTGATAGTTTTTTGGGGAGGCGTCTTTCTGGTTGTTTGTTTTATATTGCTGGGAATAGAATCCAGGGCCTTATATATGTTAGACAAGAGCTGTTAAGTTTTCATGGGGGAAGAAAGTGGAAAAATAGTTTCTTACTGAAAATGCCTGAGTAAAAAGCACTGTTTTAGTCTCCTCTCCAGGCACTATAACATTTCCTCCAATCAGTTAAGCGTCACTTGCTTTTTTTAATAAATGTACTAGCAAAAGGAACTTTATTTTTTTACACTGAAGGACAGTTTTACGAAATCTATTAAACTGACAGTAGGCAGATAACAGACAGGATAAAAGGTATACAATGTGCAGTTGGGGGAGGTACACAAAATGCTCAAAGAAGGACCAGATGACTTACCTTGAATGCCATGTTCATTGGGGACAGGCTAGGCATGTATGTGTAGGCAGTTGTAGGGGAACAGTACATGATTTTTAGGAGGAGTAAAGAGACTGAGAACCAACAGCAGCCTGATAGAAGATGTGGTGTCAACTCTCGTCTTTCTTGTTTTGGAGGATTAGCCTTTAGATAGTAAAATTACAAAGAAAGACTCTTAGATTTCCAGAGGGAAATAGGAAGAGACTGGGATGATCAGGTAGAAGGTCAGAGACCTTGGTTCCCCTTTAAAGATTCAGCGTACCAAAGAATTAGATTTTAAGCATCTTTTTCTGAACCCTAACAATACAGTAATGGAAATGGCCATAAAATAAGGCAACACACAGTGGTACAGCCGTATACTTGGGAAAGACCTTTTTAGGACACAGGCAATGGTATGTGAGTCTTCTGGAATGAAGTGGGAATAAATAGATGCAATTCTTTATCTTGGTATTTGTTCTAAAATTTAGTAAGTTATTTGTAACTGTTTGTTTGTTTTTATAAAAGGAAAGGGATAATACTAAGCAGTAGGGAACCATGGTCTAGACTTAGGGTCTTAAGAGTATGAGTGTTACGCCACTGCACAGGAAAAGTTGGTTTCACCCTCTGGCTGTCTCTCCTACCCCTTTGAATTTTTTTCATTCTGGTGTTAATGTCATTCTTTGTCACCTGGATTTGGAACCGACAGTTGCCTCTTAGCCTTTGCCTTTCCTAACATTCTCTATTGTAGAGTGAAAGGGTTGCATCTAAAATACAAATCAAATCCTGACTTTGTTCAGTTTAAGACGCTTTAATGACGTCCCTTTACTTGAGCCTAGTATATAAACTACTGTTGGTATGTAAGCTTCATCTTAGATTCTTTACTCTGAATTTTTTTAAACTATGGTTTTCTTCTTGCAGCTACCCTCAAATCTCTCTCCTTCCTCCAGCTCTTATTTGCCCTATGGGTCTTAGATTATACATCAGTATGTGTCATAATTGCAGAGCTGTTCGAGTCCTGTTCAGTTTAAAGTTGGCCTGGTGACTTTCTAGTATTTACCTATAAAGCCCCTGTCAGGAGTTTGTTTTGATTTCTCAAATTTCCTTATTTTTTATTTCGGCCTTACTGCCTAATGAGTTCCCAGAGGGCAGCCTTTATCTGTTAGATAAAACTCATATCAGTAAATGGATCTTTTGATGGCTCATTTCATAAAAATAGACAAAATTCTTAACAGCTGTTAAAGGAAATCCCCATTTATAATAAAATTTAGGTGAATAAAAATGTTAAAATTTCATAGTAAATTATGAATAAAATTTAAAGTATGCTATAGAAGGTTCTTGATTTAGAGCAGATACTAGAATCCATATGGAAATCTAGAGTGATGGAGACTTTTCTTTCAGTCCCTGGTTAGGTTCTAAGTAGAATTATGATCCCCTTTTTTAATATAGCTTAAGAATTTGTTGCTATTGCTGTTTTCTTCCCCATTGGTGGCATGTCACTGGTGTCATTGTCAAAATAGATTAATTTTATATGTGAGAAAACAGTTTTAGGCAGAGATCTCCCTTCTTTGGTAACCGTAGTGTGCCTGACCCTCTCTCAGTGTCCATGGGGACCTTTCACACAGCTTGCACATTCTCCAAATTTTGAGATCACATAGCAGGTAATTACAAGTATCATTGGCTTTTTACTAAACGAATCCTTGAGTTCTTAAAGTGTTTTCTAGCAGTCAGTTCTAAGTAATTTCTAAAGCTGTATAGAACTTGCTGTTGCTCGTAATAGTTAACTCTTTAAACTTTTTTGTTGCTTTTATGCTTCCTCTTACACTTTTTGAACTCTTTAAAATTACTGTATACTGTTAACCTCTTAAGAAGAGGGGGAAATATTTGTAATTTACTTCAGAAGTGAAATGTTTTTTTCATTCCTAAGGGAATGTGTTATTTACTCTCCATGTTTATTTATTGTTGTTTGATTCTAAGTGTGTCAACATTAAACCAACCTTACTTCGTAACTTTTAACCAAACATTTTCTGTGCTTTTTCATGACCAAAACAAATATTTACAGCTTTGTAAACAGTGGTACAGATTTTTATCTTTTGTTTAATTTTAATGTATGGTCAGTGGGAGAAATAAATAGTATCAATTTCATATACCTTACATGTTAAGATTAAGTGAAATAGGAAAGACTTGATTCTCTGTAAACTATGAACAACTTAAAATATTCAAGTTCTAAAAGAAAGACCCTTTTACAAGAAACAGTTAGTTTGATATTTTCTGGCCACAGAAGAATGTCACAGCCCCCTTACAGTGGAGAACACCTGGTCTTGTCTGACTTCACCATCATTGTAGTGTATCATAGAAGTCAAATGTGATCAGTTGACATGTAAAGAAATTTTGACCTTTTTTCTTTTTCTTGCTACTTCAGGGTTAAGTTTTAGTTGTTTGCATTGAAGGTAAGCATTAAAATGGTTTATGAAGGAAAAGCTAAGATATAAAGCAGCCTCAGCTTCCACAGGTGTCACCATCAATCTATATCCAAAACTAGTAGTGGCTTATAGTCAGTCGTGCTTGATGGCTGAGAATCTCATGAATACTTCCTAGGGTAGATAAGATACTTCGAAGAAACTCTCTAGAGAAAGAACCATTATATCATGGAATTACCTTAGTAGTCTTGAGATGAATTAACAGTTTTAACACTTATATTCATAGATGAGCTTAAGTACTCATAGTAAATCTCATAAAATTGCTTACATTTCTCGTTTGTGTACTCATTTACACCTTTGAGAGATGGGATCTGCAGTAACCACCTCAAAGCTCCCTGTGGTCCTTTTCTTATGCTTTTTCATTTGATCTCCACTATCCCCTGTACAAATTCCTTCCTAATTCCCATTACTTTCTGTTGAGCTTGCTCTTCCTTTGTCCTCTCACTAGATGATAAATCTGGACAGTAAAGACCATTATCTAATTCTGTTTATCCCCAGGTAAGTGATTGGTCCTCAGTACTAAGTCAGCATTTGGTTAAAATAAAAATATTTCCATGCTCTTGGCTCGGTGTCTGTTCATAATATACAACCCTCATATAATTTTACCTTTAGAAATTTTTGTCATACATTAAATGTGACAGGGTCTGCGCACCTGCATTCCTCCTTGCCACCACTATATGCATGCTTTTTTAATTGTTGCATCTCTCTCTCTCTCACCTCTCACAACAAATAGAATTTTTAGATCATCATTACTTTTGGGTTCGTTTTCTCTTTGCCTTCTATGGTAGAACAAGGATCCTTTAACTTCCCACTTTGCAGTATATTTTCTGCCTTGGGCCCAGCCATATCACCTGATAATGGATCCACCTAAAATACAGTCAGCATTAGATGTCTTTTTATCTATAAAATAATGGGTTGACTCTATAATGCTAGTGTGTGGCCCAAATTGTGCATGTTAGAAATCTTACAAAACTTTTTCATATCTATTTGTAGTAAAGAATAAAATTACGGTTTGTATTGTACTGTATTTAGCAGTGGGTGAAATAAATAATAGATGTATTAGCTTACTGAGACAGAATAACAGAAGGTCAATTTAAAGGAGGAAAGATTTATTTGGATCTATGGTTTCAAATATTTAAGTCTATGATCAGCTGGCTTCATTTTTTTCTAAACATTGATAAGGCAGAATATCATGGTGGAAGGGGGATAGCAATAAAAGCTGCTCATCTTACAGAACCCAAAAAGCAGAGAAAGAAGGCAAGAGCCAGAGAGCAAAGGCCAGGAAGAGATAGTCCCCAAGATCATGGCCCTGGACCCACTTTCTTCAGCTTCTTAAGGTTCCATCATACCCCCAATAATGTCCTCAATTTATGAATCCATCAAAAGGTTAATCTGATTTACTTAGAGCCTTTATGATCCAGTTGCCTTCTACACATCTCATCTCTGAACACATGCACCTTTTAGGGGTATTTCAAGTCTGAATCTTAACACCAGAGCATTACTTTTTCTTTCTGAGATCATTACCACTTTTAAATGGATCTGATGATACCTTGTTGAAGAAAGAGGAGACGTTATCCTAGGGTAAAAATCTTTCTTAGTTTTACATAGTTTAAATGGGGATACCACTATGATATGTAGGTTTATGAGTATTTTAAAATTTTTCTGGTTACATAAAAGTGCTTTACACTTTCACTTTACCTTATTTTATCTGTGACAAGCTGTTTCTGCTAAACTGTGTATTAACAATTATGTAGTATAGTGTATGTCAGATAGTATAGTAGAAATAGAAAAATATAAGGAAGGATTTTTCCTGGGGCTCTATCATAGGTATCCTTTATATTTTTAGATAATAACAAACTATGAAAGGGTTTAAGATGTGAGAGTACTGAGAAACCTTGTAAGTTGTGTTATGAACAGTTTACCTGGCCCTTAGCTATTGGTTGGATAAAGAGATTGCATAGACTGAGGGATAGACTAGAACATTATAGTAGCTTCTATACTGTATCAGTAATGTCTAGAACAAGGGTGATGATAGTCACAGAAGAGAAGGGAGAATTCGTGGAAATTTGGGTTGTCAAACATTTCGATGGTCAAAGTGTATGTTTATCTTTGTAGCATAGTTCTTAATACTACTGCTGGTGGCTGGAGGAATGGCACAACCGTGGCCCTCAGTTTGATTCCCCAGCACCACATAAACAGCATGGTGGTACACACCCGTAATCGCAGCACTCAGGAGGCTGAGGCAGGAGGATTGCTGTAAGTCCAAGGCTAGCCTGGCCTCCGTAGTGAGTTCAGGACCAGCCTTGGCTACAGAGCAAGACCCAGTCTGGAGGAAAAAAATACTAATACTGATATACTGTTGTCACTTTCAAATATTAACCTGTTTTGGAAAGTAAATCATGCGTTGTCCCTAAAGGTGGAGTGCCATAGAATCGAAGAGATTTTGCTTGATTATCTTAAGAGAGGAAAGGGGAAGGGCATAAGAGCAAAATATGTAAGTTTGGAATTTCTGAGGACTATAATCTAAATTATTTTTTGTAAAGAATAAAATTACCTCAGTAGCAAAAAGCTTTTACATATTTAAAATCCTTGTGTGTGTTTGTTTCTTTATGTAAACAAGTCTAAGTTTTGGAATATTCAGCAAACTGATAGTTGCTGAAGAGAATATGCTATGTGTAATCTTATTTGTATTTTAATTTCCATTTTAAAGCTTTTTTAGGAGAATTTTAAAATCAGTATAGCATATGTTAAGTTTTAGTTTTCAAATAGAGATCGTAGCTAGAGGCCACTAAGTATCTTTTGTATAGTAGCATGCCATCACTGAGAAGATAGACTTCAGTGATGTCAGCACCTGTTGACTCCTGATACTTTTCCCCTTCTGGTTGAAACAAGTGGCTGTAGTCACGTGGTATGTTTTAAGGTTTATGTGTGGATCCAGCTGTGGTATATATGGGTAGTCCCAAATGCTTTCTGCTCTTGTGTTTTTCATGTGCAGGCCGAAGGAGAAGACAGTCTGAAGAAGATGCAGCTGATGGAACTCGCCATTCTGAATGGCACCTACAGAGATGCCAACATTAAATCACGTAAGAATGAGACCACAGCCCAGGGGGACACTGTCTCAGCTGTTCCGTCTGCAAGCCTTTCCCCTTTTGGCAGCACAACATATGAACAATTAGATTGAATAATTGAAATAATTGTGGCACTTACAGCAGTTCTACTTTTGATACTTACATAAATTACAACCCTCTCTTGACCTATTTGTCAGTATATCTAAATTTTGTGTTTTGACTTTTTAAAAAATTCTTCTGACAAAATTTTGACCTCTAAATTCAGAAGTTCCAGAATTTCTTTCCTGTTCTAGTAAAAACAATTTTAAGGATTTTGGATAATGTTGTTATTTATTTAAAAGGCAAAAACCTTTAGAGAGCAAATTTCAAGTCTTATCTGAGTGAAGTGACCCTTCTGTTGAATTCTTTCCTTTTACCTTGCTTGCATGTTTTCCTTCTAGAACGTCTGCCCTATTGAGTTTATATGTGAGTTCACAGAGATCAGTGGGAGATAACTATTTTCAGTCTTAAATATTTTTTATGGATTTGTGATTATTGTTACAAGCTATCAAGGTTTGCTTTTTGTATTTAAAATGAAATGTGAAATTTTTATTTTCAGACATTCTTAAGATATGCCATTTATATGAACATAGTAGCATGTTTAAATTACTGATTTTTTAAAAAAGCATGTTAATTTTAAAGACCTAACTTTTCAAAATGTAGGCAACCTAGTGGGTTTAGAAGTAATTGCTTTAGAAGTGGTTGATGAAAATGTGAGTGATATCATTTATAGTCATAATTTTACGAATAGGACTTTTTTTGGCGTGAAGACTTATTTTTTTGTATGGAGTTTGCTTCTAAAGATGCAAGAGATTTATGTATGTATCTAGTGGTTATATGTGTGTCTTAATAAAATGAAAAAAGCACCAAGTGGTTACTGCCTGACTTAATATGATTAAAAATTGCTCTTTCTTCAATATGAAACTGAAGTTGCATTTTGGAAATATACTAAAACTGTGTTTCTGTGGACTCCAGTTATAAATTTTTTTGTAACATCTTTTAATGTGAGCATTTTCTTGTGCTTCTGCATGCACCTTTAGTCTCAAAAAAATCTTAAAGACAAGTGCATTAAGTATATGAACTAAATATAACAATTCGATGATCCTTTTTTTGACAGTGGCTTTTCAAATTTTTGCACATTTTTTTCTTAATCACTTTGGGAAAGGGAAAGCTGATTGCATTTGATTGGTGTGCTTGACATTTTTGTGTGATCAGTGCATGTACTAATGATTTCCTTTTATTTTTCTTCTTTCCTGCTTTTCCTTTCCTTTTCCTACTGCCCTCTCACTTTCCCATATTTTATACTACTGTCCCTGTACTTCTTTCTGAATTTCTTTGCTTACTGTAGCAGCCCTTGCCTTTTCTCTTGCAGCAACAGCCCAGGCTGCTCCAAGGATCATTACTGGGCCTGCGCCTGTCCTCCCACCAGCTGCCCTGCGTACTCCTACGCCAGCTGGCCCTACCATAATGCCTTTGATCAGACAAATACAGACCGCTGTCATGCCAAACGGAACTCCTCACCCCACTGCTGCAATAGTCCCTCCAGGGCCTGAGGCTGGGTTAATCTACACACCCTATGAATACCCCTACACGTTGGCACCAGCTACATCGATCCTTGAGTACCCTATTGAACCCAGTGGTGTATTAGGTAAGTTCTCCTCCCTAAGTGATTGATGGCATTTTTCATAAACTTTTTGCCCCAGACTTTGAAATGATTGTTTTGGTTTCAGAGAGGCACGAAAAGTTTTCATTAGGAAATATGGGAAACTAAATTAATACATTTCAGTATAACAGTTCTCCTGGTAAATAACTGCACCTTAAGTTTGTTCAGGTTCACTTTGGTTGGGTAAATTTGCTATGTGCTTTTTAGCAAAATACCACATTTGACATGACTGAGAGTGTTCTTGAGTTTCATTTAGGTCCCACTCCTGTGGCCTCTTGCCTCTATGAGCTCCCTATTCCAAAGTTAGGTTTCTTTTGTCTCACAGATTTAATTGCCAGCTATATTTTAAACTTCAATATAAAATATTTTGGGAATTTTATAAAATGTATAACATTGCCTGTGTTTTTCAGTATTTGTAATCTCTTACAACGAAACCAGATTAGTTGCATTTTCAGAATTTTCAGTTTTGGTCTTTTGAATTTCTAGTAAACATTAAATAAACATGAGAGGTAAGATGCCCATAATTTCTGTAGTGCAGGGTGGGATAGAGGAGTAAATACCAACTCTGTGAATTCAGAGTCACACTAGAGGCATAAATTAAGTCCTACTGTAAACGCTTTGTTTTACGTGAACAAAAAGTGGTGTGCTCGAAAAAGACATTACTGATGCCTTTTTTTTATAGAGTGGATTGAAATGCCAGTCATGCCTGATATTTCAGCCCATTGACTTGCTGGATGAAGGACTAGAATACAGCAGCTGTTAAAACACGACCAGTCAATGTGGAACAAACTGTTTTCGTGCAACCCTTTTGTTTTACCAGACAGGATTGAATACTTTTTTTCCTGACTTGTATATGACCTTGGTGCTGCATGCATGCTGTTGACTTTTAGGACTTGGATCTTTTAAAGTTTTTTCCCCCAGCATTAATAATTGATTTATGAAAATTGAAAATCTTTAATGAACCTGAACATTAAGATTTAAACTTGAAAATTCATTGTTCAATTAAAGAAAGCCACAGTGCTCTGTATGTTATCTGTGTGTGTGCATGCACTCAGGTGCCTTTTGTTTTATGAACCAATACATTTTATTGTACATGTTTTCTGTCTAAATCATTGTATAATTACAGGTCCTAGTTATACCACAGAACTGTTGTTGAGTGGCTTGTTTCTGTTGCACATTTCTTGAAGCATTTTTAAAATAACATGTAACCTATAACCTTATTTAAGTTTTCCTTTCTATTAATACCCTATCCTGTGGCCCATGCATGTTCCCTTCCCCAGAACTCCTCTCTGCTGCACCCACAGCATCTGTTCTCCTGAGGAGTTAGGACTCTTGACTTCCTGCAGGGTTGGGCCCTTAGCCACCAGCTGCTGTTGTAGCACTTTCAGGGCAAGAGCTCCCATTTTTCCAAATGAAATTGTACATGCATACAGTTAGCTCATCTAAAATAGAAAGAGGGTGATGGACCCGTTTACTTGCCTAGTAACAGCAAGAGGCAATGCTGTGCAATTTGTTTCTTACTATAAAGCAACATATTTTTTATTTGGGGATATTTTTAATTAGAAAAATTAATTATTAGACGGGCAAAATATACAGATACCTGATTGACATTCATAAAGTAATCCTAATTTAGAAAAAAGTCTATTACGATGGATATATTTTTTCACTTCGCTACCTAAGCAGTAAAAACATGATTTTTACCCCTTGGAGAACTGAGGAAATTATTTAAAATTGCCAAGTTATAAAAAATTTGCACACAGATAACATGCATGCTATGTTTGAAATCTCACATTAAATTATCCTTAAATAAGCATTGCCCTTCAAAACAGATGCAGACATGTGTGTTGGTGGTAGTGAGGAGATTGGTATTAGCATCAAATCTTCATTGATGACTAATTTTTAATTCCCTTCCTTTTATCTTTAGGTATGGCTTTCCCAACGAAAGGCTAAGAATTCAAGATCGGTCTTAACTGAACCCTCATCAGATCTGAATTTAACAAATGCTTAGTCTCAGCAGCCTCCGGGGAAAAAACTTAGCCTAGCAGTCAGTGGCTTACTTGCACTTTTTGCACATAGATATAAAGTAAAATCATGTTATTAATTTGGTTTAGTCTGTAATATTACAAAGTAATGTAATTTATAAAGGAGTGTATAGTAGTGTACTGACTGCTAAGTGTACTATACTGTTTGCTTTACTAATCACCTAATTCATTGCAGTTCATACTTATTGACTCAAAGTTTAAAACCACAATCTGTAGGCTTTAAGAATTGCTTTTAAACCTTTTTAAGTAACAAACTCTGGAAATGGTCTTAAGGTTAGTAAATGTCAGTATTACACATGGCATTATTTAAGTAGTCCTGCTGCAAGAAAGGCACTTCAGTGAATATGTGACTAGTAAAGCTCAAATATGTTTGAATCTAGTAGCGTTCATGAAGTACTGTAACTTGGGGATTGTAAATGAATGGATAAAATGGGTTAAGGCCAACATATTTGAAATGAATGCAATATTAATAGATGCATATATGTGTGACTTAATACGGTTAATTTTAAAACTACTGTGCCTTAACATGTTTCTTCAAACTTTTGTAGTAAGTGAACATTTGAAATCCATTTTGATAAACCTGCTGTTAATGTTTTCCCCTTTATATATGTTTTCTAACTTTGTCTTGGTAATTGCAATTTAACTAGGTGCGGTGGCTACTAAAGTTCGAAGGCACGATATGCGTGTCCATCCTTACCAAAGGATTGTGACCGCAGACCGAGGTTAGTTTAGTTCTGCAGTTCTTGTTTATAAGAAATGCCTTGGGTGTCCATATAATTTGCAACACCACACCTGATGGAAAATGTAACTGGTTATCTGCACACTGTTTCCTTTTCTAAATTTGTTTGTAATAATTGATAGGTTTAAGGGTTGGGTTTTTTGTTTTGTTTTGTTTTCCATTCTTCTTTCCCTTTATATCTTAACTTATTAAATTTGCTCTTACTATGTACTATGATTTTTTCCTACTAAAACATAAATTAGACATTTTGGGGAGCCATTAAATTTATGTTGCCTTAGCTATTTTTCAGTAATAATTTTTGCTAAAACTTTTAATTGTTTTGAAATTTTGGGTTGGTATTGCAAAATGAATTGAATGGATGGTGCTTTAATGAGAAAAGTAAAGAATAGTTGCCTCCTGTGTACTTTAGGAGAAAACTGAAGATTTAGTTTCCATTTTTCTTTATTATTATAAAACATTTGAGCCACTATATAAACATGAGGGTGTACATGTCAGGTAGTTAACTGAAATCAACAAAGTAAGGACTGTGAAGATAACTTCCATGTAGTGGATTTTTTTTTATATAAAGTATAGAATAAGTACCCTTTTATTCTTCTATTCTCTTGCCAAAATGGATCCCTTTGATTTTTGTCATTTGCTGCTGAACTATATTATCTGAAGGTAAACTCTCTCCTGAGGTTCTGTGGTATATGAAATCCAGCTCTTTGGATATCATTTTTAACTAACCTGTGATTGGAAAAGAAGTCTTCATTTTTCTCCTTTTCAATATTTTTAATTTGTGTTCTATATTCCCTTGGACCCTTCTGTAAATTATTTATGGTTATTGAGGGGTGACATTTTCGGTTTCTTGACATTGAATTATTTTCTAAGTTTCTTTATCACAGGATAAGTATCCCAAGCTTGACAAAAAACGATGTTTAAAAATCTGTTATGGCACATTGTTTTTACCACTAATTAAGCTGATCAAAGACTCTTATATTAGTGGAAAGACTTGACAGATTTTCTCTTCATATGTGCATCTTCTGTGAATCATGAAAGGTCTGCCTGCTCCACGTAGTTAATTTAAATATTGTTGGTTAATACTGGACACGTGTAGTCCACATTAGAAATGAAATGCCTTTCCAAAGACATTGATTTATGTTTATTACGCATCATACATAATTAAAGAGCCTTTTAGACTTTGAACTACTGTATACATTATGTGTAGTCACCACTCAGCAGACAAAACAGACCTCAGGTTCAGTGAAGATAGTCCTCCCTGCAAGAGTGCCATGCCCAAACATGTGCACCTTACCTGCCTGCCCCTGCACCAGAGCAGGTCTTCTTGGGATGGGAACAACGGGTGGCCATTGAGGAAGGACACTGTATATTTAAAAAAACTGGATCCCATGAATAATTTCAAGCTTCATTCATACTGCTCATGTCTAAAATAATTCTAAGGAGTATTGTAAAATAGTTTTGCTTATGTTGAATTTTCTTTTTTGTATTGTCCTTTTAGGAGATTTCTCAGAATTTCTATTACACAGTAATTATTGGCTTACATAATACTCCAGTGCCTTCAGATAGTTGAAAATATTAGAGGAAGATTTTATTGTATTAGGAAAATGACAATACATTCCATGCATGGCTTTTTGTAATGTATTTAGATTAGTTCTACCACAGTTTTCAAAAATGCAATGTCAGCAAACCGAAATGACTTTTTTTTTTTTTTTAAAGTAACAGTGTACTTGAGTGTACTTGTATACTTACTATCACCATATGCACTCATTGGGTCTAAGGGAGATGTCTGAAGTCCTTTCATTTAAATTATTTTATGATACTACTGTTTTCTCTATTTTTGAGGTTTTTTTGATTTTTAAAACTTTTGAAGAGAAGATTATTATAAGTATTCATTTGATGCAAGGAAACCGCCCTTGGACATACAACCATGTAATTCTGTGTGATGATTTAGAGTACTACATGATTGACAGATACATAGTTCTTTACTAAAAATAAACCCACCTCTATACATAATTCAGAACTGAATTTGAAGCTTATGAAAGATCAACTGACTCTTTAGTTGTAATCAACTATATATAAAGGGTTTTGCACAGTTGACATACCTGTGTGTACTGTAGATGGCCATGACTTGGCAGAGGATGTATTCCAGGTGTGCTGGTATATTTAAATGGTAGTTTGCCTTTTTAATATACTCCACACTCAAATAAATTTTTCTAAGTAATGATTTTATAAAAACCATTACTTAATATGTATGAGAAACTTGAAGTTTTAATCAAAAATTTGAGTAATATAAAAAAGTGCTTTAAGATTCCATATTTTGGAATACCTGTGAAGTAGTATGACTACATCATGTTAAGTATTTATTTTCTCCTTTAATTTTGGAACAGCATTTTTTATTTTAAATAAAATTCCACTTAAATTCAGGGAAGATTGGTCACATTGAAGATACAGTATTTTTGTAGTATTTATAAGCTGCCCTGAATAATAGACTGTGGGAAGCATGTTCATCAGATGAAGGTAAATCAGTCCATCCAGTAGATCACCGAAGCTCTGTGAACTTTCCACACACCTACTGATTTTGACTTAAGAAGTGGCACAGAACCTAACTGCACTGAGCATCTTTTCATTCACGTCTCCTCTGCCTTAGTCACAGTGGCAACAGTACAGAAAATTCTTTCAAACCTCAGAATATAGTAGAAATAATTAAGCTGTTGAATGAGTCTTAAAAATCATACTACTGTTAAGTGGACCAAGTTTGGTAAAGCAGAATGTAACAGGTTGATTAAGGAAGGAACGACTCACGGACACTGGGAAGGGTAACTTTTCCACTTGAGAACTACTTTTATGTTTTACTGTAATTTTTTAAATTTTTTTGTTCTTTTTTGTTATTTTGCAAAAGAAAATAGTATTTACAGGTGGCTTCTTTTAAAATATAAAAATATAAAGCAGGAATGTATATGAAATGTCAGATTTTATTGTATTTGCAGAGTATTAGCTTTGAAATTGAATAAAGAAAGCTGTTTGTAGTTTTAAAATGCCTTATTGGTATCAATTAGAAATTTCTTCTATTTTTTGATGTACTTAGAGCTCTTTTGAGGTATAGAATTTTAAATGGCAGGATTTTACAGTGTTTACATGCAAGTGCATTTTATAAGTGTTCTATATGTGTAAAATAGTATTTTCAACTGGAAAGTGTTGGCCAGTGCAAAAAGCCTGGCCTTTTTCTAGTTCCCACGATGTTGCCCACACTGCTAGACTACAGTATTGCTTTGTATCATGAGGCCAAGAAACTCCATGTTGTTTGTAAATAGAGTAATTGAAAAAGCAATAAACATTTATTGAACAAAAGAAACCTTGTTTGGCCCAGAGTTTATGTTGAACCAAGTTGTTCATGGAAATTTAAATTCCTTTAGATTCATTTCTGTTAATCATCAGTTATTAATAATCACATTCATCATTAATAGTTGCTTTAATGCTTGCATCTGAGAGAGTACTAATGCTTAATAGCAGTCAGATACTGATAACTGCACTGACTGTTGAAGATTCTGTATATGGAACCTATTCATCATTGTTTTCCAATTTCCTTCATTGACTGCTACTAACTATTAGTTATTAGTTGTATTTTTATTTCTATTTTTTTCTGTTAACCAATTTTTGTGGGAGTGGGCTCTTCTTCATTTGTTCAAATCATGATATGAAATTGTCATGATTTTTATTGTATTCCGTAGATGGTGTCAATCAGTTTGTCAGAATTAAACATGCTTTTTTTTTATTAGTTGTGATTAGTTTTTCATGTTGTCATTAAGCCGTCACTAGCTGAAACTAATCTCTTCTCTATCTTTTCTTTTCTTTTTTGTTTTGTTTTTTGTTTCTAACCACCCAGCCGCCACCGGCAACTAACCTATGACCTTCTGACCTCTGAACTCTTCACCCAATGATGACCTGACCATGCCTGCCTGCTGATCAGTTAACTGGTAATCGCCTTTGCTTGCCTGTCGTCAGTGCAGCGAGCTGAGGCACTTGTCCGTTCGTCTTACCATCTAACCAAACAAAAGACAAAGAAATTGTTGTCCTCCAACTCAGCTTTTTCCTCCCCTCCCCACCCCCCGTTTGGGTGAAAGTGGTTCTAGCACCTGCACTGAATAGTAGTAAAGCAATAAGGCCCAACTCATCCCCCAGCACTGGTCATCTCTCAGTATCCCACCCCAAGCGAACGGTAAGAAGGCCTCTCTTAAGAAGGGAGACAGATGGCCCTAACTACTTGGTGACAGAGGCAGTTACTGTGAGAGACTTCTAGGAATCTTTTTCTTCCCATAGCGAAGTCAAAGCTCTCTGAATGTACTGTGTGATGATGCATCATGCATGAACCTTTGGTCAGGGGTGTCATTGGGGAAGTGATTTCAAAAAGTATTCAAAATTTGATATGCTGTTTAGTCACTACAGAGCCCTCAAAGGGCAGAAGTCACAGCCTTTTTTATATTGCCTGCCAAAATTTGAAGTATTAGAACAAAGTGTGCCATGAGAAAAAAACTTAACAAAGAGTTTTGAAAAGTAATGCAAAGAACAAAACTGCAACACTATTTTTAAAAGGATGAGTATCTGAGTTATTACTGAACCTTTATTTTACACCTCCTTAAAAAATATATGAGAACAAGGTACATGCATTATGTGTCACATTACTGGGCAAACTGTTCAAGTATTTTTTTTAAACCTCCCTGTATAGAAAAAAAAAAAAATCATTAAGGATGTAAAAGCCATGCTTGCCTATTTGCTGTATACATGTAATGAAATTGTAGATAAAGTGTAGTGCATTGAAACAAATGAACAAAAAGTAGATACTTTTACTATACAAGGGTGCTGGTGCAGAAAAAAATATATATATTTTTGGAAATGTAGCATTTTATACTTTCAAGTGTTATAAAAAAAAAGAAAAAGAACAAAGAAACCCTTTATTTCATTAAATGATTTTTTCTGGTGGTTGTCAAGAAACAAAAGACCAAAAGAGCCTTTTTGTCTTTCTTTTTTATTTTTTAAGTATTGGAATAAGTCTAAAGAAAAGAAAGTGCCTTATTTTTCCTTCATGGTCATTTAGTCAAGTGTCTTGTAAGATCAGCTCCTCCCTCAGAATAAAAGTTAATGCATGTTACTCAGTCGCCCAGTATGTGAAAGAAGATATGAGGGGAGACATATGAGTTGATGGTTTGAATTATATGCTTTGTGCCACGTTATCTTGATGCAAATTTGCCAACTCTGATACTGTGAAAAAATTTGATAACTTTTCTAATGTCAGACTAGTAAGTTTTAAAATATTCTTTTAAAAAATCACTTTGAGTGCTTTTGCTTATACAATCTTCAGTGTTAGCCCAAAGGCTTCTGAGATTAAAAAAATTATGTGCGATCTGAATATCAGTTTATAGACAAAATTAGAGCTTTATTTTATTCAGAGATGGGGGGTGCATTGGATTTTTTCTTATTAATTGGAGATAATAGTATATCTAGAAAACTTTTTTCACAAAAGTGAATCTTTGTGATTCTCATTCTTTACAACAGTGTTTTCAAATAACCCAAGTTTAATCAGACTTCTTTCTGTCATACCAGATAACTTGTGCAAACCATCCCTCTACTGGCTTTTGTATCTACTCCTCCCACACACACCTGTTTTGCCCCTTCTCCTCTTCCCCTTTTTAACTCTAAAAGAATGTGAAAAGCTAGCATCATTGGCTGTATAAACACTCCACTGCTTTTCAGTTTGAACTTGCAGTTTCTCATGAAGTTCATTCAGTTTGTAGTTGAGGCAGTTTGTATGCAGCACCTCTGTCTAAACCCTTGAGGAAGTACTCCTTAATTGCTCAGTACCAGGCGTGGCAAATCTCGAGTGGCAGTGGAATCCCAGCTCATCAGCTCTCTCCCTCTAGCATACCTTCAGGCCTCACAGTCAAGGTCAGCAGGAAGTTCAGCGGGCACCTTCGTGGTGACCTGTCCATTATCTTGTCTCACTTGGAACCTGTTTTCAGTTTCTTTACTATGCAATAGACAGTCATTGTTTTGTACTCAGCTAGCTCTGGTCATGTGCCACTGCTTTGTCCTTTTGTTACACGTAGAGTTGTTCTGATTTATTTACAATATATGCTGTGCCATTTTATTTTTATTTTGGTTGGTTGAATAAATTTGCGACACTCAAAAAACATTTGAGGTGACAGCTAAAAATGGTACCAGTATTTGATCCAGTTTCATCTCAGCTGTGTTATACCTGGACATTTTAGATGTTTATCGAAGGTCTTTTATGGGGAAGAAAGTAAATGTATGAAATAATAAATGTGTGACAGTTATAAGTAATGTTGGCGCTGAACAAACTTTTGAAAACTTAGTTGACAAACTTTTTTGATCAACTGAAAAACAGCATGACTTTGGAAATCTCTGAATGCCTTGGTTCTCAGTATTATCATTCTTTATTGAATTTATTTCTTATTAAAGTATGTAGTTTTTAAGACTTTTTTTCTGACAGTATTATGTAATTTTTTAGTGTGGGTAGATGGGAGTGTCGCTTGTATGTTACCGTACAGCTGACATAGATTTTTTTGTCTATTCTTTATATCTTAGTAGTTTCATGCTATGTATGTACCATAACCAACCTATTGCCTATGAGAAACATGTAAGATAATGTATTTACAGCCATTGTTACAAGTTTATAATGTATTTTTCTATCTTGTTTTATATGTATGTTATATAACATTCAAAAAAGAATTTTTTTCTTGATTGAGAAAAGATACGAAATGCAAAATCCACAATTTTGATAACTGAAAATTGCCAATTGTTTTGCAGTACTTTATTATATTGGGTGTCTTGTCTTTCTTGGGCTTTTAGTTAGCCAATGAATGATTACATTAGACACTTTTGGGTTTTAGTTGGGATTTTACATAGCTTGCATTTTAATTCTTTGGTTCTTTGCTGTTTCTATTAACCCATAGCATTATTTTAATAAATGTTATAATACCAACCTACTAACTCTGGACTATGTCTGTTTATTAACCTTTACATGTTTAATTTAAATAAATAAAGACAGAAGAATGTAAAGTCTTGAGTTACTGGACTAACCCTGAAGAACGTGACCACAGATAACATAGTGACTTGTTTTTATGTTGTTTGTCAGCTGACAATTCTGCACATTACTGTTAAAATGGCTTTGGTTATTCTGGCCTTCACCCTGTGGACAGGTGCCAGGAGAGATGGGAACAAAGCAGCATTGGTTTGAGGCATTCTTCTCCTACTCATGCCACTTGCCTTTTAGCATCTGCATTACTAATTCCACACTTTATCTTCCCTTCTCTAAAATAATCACTGTCTGCTCACAACATAAAGAGTGAAGAGACTCACTGTATCTTGATAAATTTATGGTATTCCTTGAGAAACCAGTTTGATTTGTTGTTGAACCATTTAATTCTACAAGTAGGTAATTTTGTGGTCACATTATAAAACAAAGAATGTGATGATTTTTTTTTCTTACCTGTATTAGTTTTTTGTTTTAATGTAACATTTTCCCCTGTAAAATGTTGAGCTGGTTTAGACAGCTCCGTGTCTTAGAGGAACTTACTGTATGTAGGTAAGGCCAGGGGCTCAGGACAGTCCACGGTCAATGATCTTGACCTCACGCAGCCCCACCTCTTACTTTATCATGGCCAGCGCCTTAGGAGTTTTCTCAGGGTTTTTGTGGTGGTTTTTTTGTTTTTGTTTTTCTTCTCATCAGCTTCCAAACACAGACTGTAGCCTTGATCCGGGAAGTTGAAGAGGGAAAAATACTGGGATCTCTAGAGTTATGTGTGATTTATTTCTTGCATGCAGATCAATTTAAGACAATTTCTTAAATACCCTCATGCTTTCTTTGGCTGCACCCTGTATAAATGGATCTTTATGACATCTTCAACTCTTGATGAACCGTTTTAGGTCACAGATTGATAATTGCTTTTTCTGTGAAGCTATTCTCCTGCATGTACAGAGATTCTCAGGATGAATTTTGCATTTGTAAATAATGGCTTATTTCTGTAAATTATATTTTATTTATTTTGAGTCCTAAAGTTTGGGTCTGAAACTTTAGGATTATGTGCATTAAAAGTCGTAGCTATATCATTTTGCTCCTAACCAATTGTGCTGTCGAAATATTCTATTTCATGGCGCAGCTGTAACTGACTTAGTCACCAAAGAGATAGTCATTTGAATCATGGAACCAGCCATGTCTCTGATTGGAGGAGCAGGCAGCACATTGTTGTTAGACAGATCTGTAACATGATAGTATCTGTAAAAGTTCCCTTTTCCATAACAAATTTTTGTAAAGAATTCCTATGTAATTTACTATTCTCCAAAACCTATGAATGCAGTCTCATCTCATTTTCAGATAAGGGTACTTGATGTATAATTACGTTATATTGTTCCCTTTCTTGTTGGAAATGCTGTAAAAGACAGTTTGAAATGGTGAAAATAATATTACAGATCCCATTTTTATACACAGTTTTGCAATAGTATTAAATATGAAAACAAATGACTGGAGTGGTAAAATTCTGGGGTCAGTTTATTGCTTGACACTGTTTGATAAAACAATTGATAGTTGAGCCTTTAGTCAAAAAGTTGGTGAGTTTAATGCACTTGGTTAAACTTTTTTTTTCCTTACATAACATGTCAGGGAAAAACTTAGCTTGAAAGTAGATGTTCACATATGCCCTCATACAACAGCTCAGGTGTGGTGGACTCTAAATGGGGAAAGCGTCCATACACCAGCTTAGGTATTTGGTGAAGGTTTTCTAGTCCTGCATGAATGTTATGGGTCTGAATTTTCTGGTGCAATGAAAGCCCATTGTAGGTTTAAGTAAAACTGATCAGGAATCATTTATCAGTGAAGTCACACATTTTGGTATATTATATAAAGTGACATTTTAATTAAGTTTTTTTTTTTACTTGCTTTCTTGAAATAAGGTATCTCTGTATTCCTTGATAACAGCTATCTGTTTTAGCATTCTTCACTAGAGTCTTTTGGTAAGATGAAACATGTTGCCAAATTGTAATGCATTATTTAGCAAAAATACTCTCCAAAAACATCTTTAACTCACAAATATTAAGATACATAGAGTGATTTTTTTCAGTCGTTCTTACATCCTTTAATATTATCGAAAGTTGGAAAAAGCGTAATTTATGGGCAGTACTAGTTTAGAAATACTCATGGTACCTGTAATTTTATCTATGCTTATTCAAATATAAAAATACCTAAATTGAAATGACTTTGTTTTGAAGAATCCAACAGAATTTTATGCGCATCTGGTACTCAATACTGAATCAAACTGGTTAACTGAAGCACGATAAATACTCTTCTGTCTGTGTTTCCTGCCTCACTAATTGCGAGGGGTAGGAAAGAGGAGCAGGCGTTAACTTATGGCAGTAGGTGGAAGTGGGTGGGTAGGTGCAGAAAGACAGCATTGATATGACACTACTTACCATCTACCTATCCCTTAGCAAAAGACACCATGCAGACGAAAAATCTCAGCTCTGGGTATTATTTAAAAAGTGCTGTTGAGAAATCTTGATTACCAAATATATCTTTTATTAGAGTGGTGTGTGTAAAACATTTAGAATTTTACTTGTGAAAGTGTGTGTGTGTGTGTATGTGTGTTTGTGTGGAGTAGGTATTCCCAGATCGTAATATGAGCAGAGAACTGCAAATGACTGTACATGGAGTGCAATAAACAACTGGAAAAAGTATGTATGTGCTTCATCCTCCCAAGCCAGCTGTGGCTAAAAATATGCCCCTCCCCCCAAAAAATACATATATAAATATCAGAATAAAGATCGCATGTCTTTAATTTTGTTGTTTTAACACTAAAGAAAATTTAAGAATTTGACAATATAGAGTTCTGATGTGACTTAACTAAAACAGAATTATTTGCTCTGATTTCACTAGTTTAAAAAAAAAAAATCAGGGACTGGAGGAATAGCACAGTGGTTCCAGTGCAGCTAACAAGTACAAGTCCCTGGGCTCCATTCTGCAGCACCACATGAGCTAGGCATGGTGGTGCATGCCTATAATCCCAGCACTCGGGAGGCTGAGGTAAAAGGATTGCTGTGTGGTTAAGGTCAGCCTGGGCTCCACAGTGAGTTCAGGACCAGACTGGACTAGACTAAGAGCTTGTTTCAAAAAAAAAAAAAAAAAAAGGAAAATCAGCAGTTAAGTTTTTATAGTGTTCTTCAGCTGAGGTGTATATTCAAAATAGTTAACCTTCCCTAACTTTCTGTAAGAAATGGATAAAATTTTTATGTAATCTTCAAGTGTAAGAAAAGAAAGCAATACTGACTTGGCATTATCTGCTAGGTGGAAAGCCACTGTGTCTTCAGCTTGTCGAGCAAAGAATCAGTGGAATGATTGTTTCCAGTAGTAGCTCGATGCCCTTGAGATTTCCTCTTAACGCCAGGTTGTGTGACTTCTTCACCACCAGCTTCCCCGTCTCTTTTGTGGATCTCTTGTCTCTGTGCCTCTCCTCACCTCCCTGGGCCCCTGGTCCTTCCCGTCAGTGTTCTTTCTACATGCCTCTGAAAAGAGGTGATGGTGTAGCAGCCATAACTCTAGGTAGAGACCAGTGGCCTAGAGGTAGGTGTCTTTGGCTTGTACAGTACTGCATTTTTTTTATTACTTGCCAACATTAAACACCCAAGGATAAGATTTTAACTCTCCAAAGTCTGCCTTTCAAAGATCAAAACCTACGTACCTCAAGCATGTGTTCTCAGGGAAGCCATCAGCTGATGCCAAGCCGTTTAGCTGTGCTTTTTGAACTGTATCCTGACAGGTCACCACCCATCACTTGTAACTGTTCCTAGTATCACAGTTGGCTTGTCGAGTTTTCTTCCCTTCTTTCCTTGCTGAGCCAAAGTCTTAATGTTTTTTTCTCCTCTTGAAAAATCAGATTAATTAGTGGGAAATATCAGCCACTATAATTCATTTTTTAAGGGAGGAATGTCTTTAAAAATGAAATTGAACATTAAGATCATCTTTCTGTTTTTATTACCTACTGCCCTTTTAAAAAACAGTAACTCTTTATGGTCTTGTTAGCAGTTACACTAGTTGGACTCCAAACTGTTGTACTACTTACTAAGTATTGCACATCTAAAAGAGAAAAGTGATGAGAAAGTTTGGCCAGGAAATGTATAGTAAAAAAATAGGTTCTTCTAATTAAATGCTGTTTTGTGAGTAGATACGCAGATACATACAAACATTGTCATGGTACTACTTGTTTTTACATGTACAGTAGTTACAATTTTCCAGGGTATATCTTTGGATGGAAATTTACTATTCTTGTCTTAACTTGTGCTCTACTATGTACATTGATTACTAAGCTGGATGTTATTGAAAGTTGTGGGGGAAATGAATGTTAACAAAAAATATTTGTAAGTAAATACCTTCTTGCAGAACTACCAGAGTTAATACTAGAAAATGTAGGATCACTCTTTTAGGACTTCTGTTAAGGTTGGGACCAAATGAAAGTGCCTTGGCTTTACTGCGAATCTAAGTTCTAAAAGCTGACCTTACCCCCAGGGGGTTAAGTGACTTAATCTATAAAATTTAACCAGACAAGTAGTACAGGGGTTGGTTTGAGTACATCTTAACTAAAATGATTTATATTAGTGATGTTTTTTGTACATTGTTTTCTCAGTGAAATAAAAAGACATTTAAAAATTGTTTAAACTGACTCTAGGTTTCTGGTGGCAGGAAGAGTATACCTTGAGATGACAATGAGAACATCTGAGCTCAGATTGAAATTAGTCTCTCAGGGAAGAAAACTAGATTAGAAAATCAGATATACAAATACCTCACTCGGAACTAGTAGGCAGACATCAGTTTTGGCTAGTAGCAAAGAGGTTGGGATTTCAAAGTGAAAAAACAATGGGGAAAATGTATGTCTAGAAGTAGTCTATCATGAATAATATGGGTATTGGTTCTGAAATGAGTTAGATACCTCCCACAGATCATGGTCTGTCTGTAAAAGCCAGCCTGCCTTGGAGGGAAGAAAAAAAGCGTTGCCTTTCCCTTGAGTTGTGTGTGTATGAGCCTACTCGAGAGAGAGAGTTGTGTTACTATTCAAGGGGAACCAGCAAGGTACAGGACTCCACCTCTGAGTTATATATCATTGAGTAAATATCAAGATGGCCTTGCAAATGCTTTGCATCATTCTGAGACCATTAAGCTCAATTTTTCTCAGCTGTTTGTATTCTACTAGTGATTCTTAGCCTTGATGCACAGATCCCTCTGAGAGATTTTGTAGCAAAAGAGAGCTATTGAGTCAGAAAGCAGATTGCCTGTAACATAAAAGAAGTAATTGCCAGGAGGTAGGACTGACTTTTAACTACAGGACTCCACATTTGAGTAAATAGTGCTGTTAGCTGTGGTCAGAAACTTGAGTGCATCTTGTTAGGGGCAATACTGGAGACTCATTCTTTGCTTACCATCTTATCGCCTAAAAACAGAGAGGAGTACTTACTACCTCCTTAAGTTTGCTTTGAGCAGAACTAACTGAAGAGAAAGAGAAAAATGCTTATTTCATCTGAATAATAATGAATTTGAAAATGTAGTTAGATACAACACTCCCATTTCAAGTTTTTTTGTGTGTATGCTTTTGTGTGGATTTTTATTATTATTATTTTGGTCATCTTAGAAGCAAAGGTGATGAAAAGCATACTGTGAGGTCTGTGTCTTCTAACTGGTTGCTTGCTGGGAATTTGGTAGTCAGTTGTGTTTGATGGCCTCTGTGCTGAGAGCTCTCTGTGGACTCAGAGGGGTGCCTTAGGATTTTTATGCACAAGTAGACTCACCACTCCTTTTCAATTTGGATTTGTTTCCTGTGTGAGGAAAGTTTTAGTTTAAACTGGAGGATTGCAGTGATGGAACTAAAATACAGGACAGAAATGCTAGAGGACAACTTGTTAGGCAATTTATTGGAAATGGATGGCGGGCCATTTTGTATACCAGTGGCTTTAAAAGTCAAGGGGCAGAGGGCAGTAGGAAGTACCCCTCTGAACAGGCCCTGCCCTGCCCTTAGTTTCTTTTTTCTGAGGAAGGCTATCACTCAGCTTCATGTCTTCACTGGATACATGGTGCTAAACGCTTCCATCAGTATGTGATCCAGCAGCATCAGTAGCATGCAATTGATACTTTTTCAGATGCTGTATATCATTACTTATTCAAATAGGTCAGTTGTGCATAGAATTTATGTTACCAAAAGCTTTCAAGATCAGGAAGCAAAAGTGGAGTCCTCCTTTAATGCCATCGTGCTCTCAGCTGCCTTTTGGCAAGATCTTGTGGCTACTACTGTAACTGGTAAACTCCAACTATGTTCCTTGGATAGGCCAGAAAGGAGTATTTGGACACTACACATTGATTCTTTTTTTTCTTTTTTCCTCCTTAGAATAATGAGCTTACCTTCCACCATTGCACCATGGCTTGATTTTATCAAAAGCATCTAATATCTCAAAGCTTAGTGTATTGCAGAGCTCACTGGGAAACATATAGCCTGCTCCTGGAGTTTATTAGCTGTGTTGGGGTTGTAAAGCTGTGTGGCCTTAGTGCAAAAGGTGACTTCAGTCCTCTGTTTACCTTGTGCCAAGGTGGAGAGGGCTGTGCATTTGTGGACATTACTTGTTATCTTTGGCACTGCCCCCTGCCAGGTTGGTCACTTGTCTGTGGTCTTTGCTTTTTTTTTCAATTTTTTTTTTTTTTTGAGACAGGGTCTCACTCTATGGTCCAGGCTGGTCCTGAATTCACTTCAGAGCCCAGGCTGGCCTTGGACTCACGGCAATCTTCCTGTCTCAGCCTCTTGAGTGCTGGGATTACAGGCGTGCGCCATCACACCCAGCTTATGTGGTGCTGGGGAATCGAACTTGGGTACTTAGCACGTGGCTTAGCGCTTGCTCAAGCGCTTTAACCGCTGAGCCATTCCTCCAGTCCCTGTCTGTGGTCTTTTCATCACATGGAGCATGATACAAACTCAACAGAAGTCTCTTTCTCTAAATGGTGGTTCTCATGACATGTAGTTCTTTGGTAAAGCTAAGTGCTTTCTACTTCCAAACATTAGTGAATTGACTTGCCCCTCACCTTGTTCAAATCACATTTCATGAGAGGGTAATAGTTGAAGAACTTCAGTCATTTTGAGGCCAAAGTATCAACTATATTTTATCAATAGACTGAGCCAGTTTGGAATCATGCTGATTCATTAAAATTTGAAATACGAGTGAAAGAGAAAAAAAAATCCCAAGTGGGTGGTTTCATTCCCATAAAATGTTTCTGTGCTGAGAGGATTGTGCTGCTTTGCACCTGGCCCCAGGTGAGGAGTGAAGATGACCTTTCTCCACACAGCTTCCAGTTCAAGAACAGGTATGGAAAATGATTTATAAAAACAATCCAGAAATTACCTCCTTTGTGGAGCCCAAGACACCAAGCCCTATTCAAAATTGCTTTTAAATTTCCAATTCTTTGTGAAACAGGGAGCCAATATTCCAGTGTATGTTGAGTTTGGAATGGTTCATTCGTGACAGAGGGCCAAACTGCAGTGCAAACTGCTTCTTGGCCTTACCGTGTATGAAGTTACCTTCAGTTATGGAAATCATCACTGGTTTGCCAGTCACTAACAGTATCCAGTGTGAGCTTTTGAGCATGGTCCTGGAGTTAGGCACACCTCAGCCTCCTCTGTGGCTGCCTATGAAGAGCCCAGTCCCGCTGACCGTAGCTCTGGTCTTTGCCCTCAGCCTTCCTAGGCCATCCTTTGACTCGGAGCCGCATCCTAGTGTGTGTGACCCCAGTTCCACCTCTAGCACCAATCTTAAAGTCCTTCACGCTCTCCTGGGGTACAACTCAGTGAGACTCTGAGCCAACAATTCTAATTCTTTTACCATCCATGGTGATTGTGTGAGAAGAGATATTTTGCCTAAAAATGGCATCTTTGCATTTATTGCTAGCAGTGTACATACTTTTAGAACAACCTCTCTTAAGAGTGCTAATCCTTTTGTGAGCCTTGCTCTGTGAAGGCAGCCTCAGGCATGAGTGGAAATACATGAGAGCTCTTGAAGATTGGAGCACTGTTTTCCCTTCAGTTTCTGCTCCTAAGAATGGTTAGAATGTAAGTGCTCAGTAAATATTTGTTGTGTGAATGAATGTCTTATGTATTCCTGTCCCCCAAAGCTGTATTTGTAGAGTTGGAAACTCAAGTGATAGACTTGGCCCTGCATTGGCGTGAAAGCTGGCTGGCTGGCAGGCTGAAGCGTCAGGGTGGGCCAGGCAGTGGAGCAGGGTTGGTCCCTCCTAGGAGCCAAGGTGGACCTGAACCACCATGACTGCTGCAGAGGCTCAAGCAAGCTAACTGCCCGTCCTCAGCTCTCTCATCTGCAGAACTCAAACCACACTCCTTACTCTTTAAAACTGCTTGATACTCACTTTAAGTAGAAACATACATTATTTTTTTGAAGGAGAGGCGGAGTAGAGTGAATATTTTGTCACAGTTCTTATATCTGAGAGTGCCCAGCATCTCTTTGCAAACTACATAAATTAGAAGGTTTAGAACAAACGATTGATCAAAGGCCCTTAGGAAAAGCAACTTGGGTGACTCTAAGGACAAGCGTCCTATTGATTCCACATATGGAGTCCAGATGCCCAGAGAAATACACAGAGGTGAGATTCTTAAGTGCAAACAAGCAGCTGAAAGAGTGTGGAGTCTTTCTCATATCAAAGCCTTGCAAAGAACGTAATGATTTTTCCTGTTACAACAGAAGTTGTTCTCTCTAAGACATGGTTTTTGGTCTTCCTGTCATCTGGTATTTGGGTTCTACTCCTAAATCACTGTTCACCTGTGATAACTCAGAGGGGAAAAACTTCCTACCTAGAGCTGACCTCCAGGAAATCCTTCCCCATGTGGATGAACAAGGTATATGTTGAAGATGGGAGATGCTGAGTGTTTAAAACCAGCTCTTTCTACATACTTTGACCTGTAATGTTCATCCTACTAGGAATTCTAATGCCTATTTTGACAAAATAATTCTCCAATCCCTTGCTACCATGAATCTCTTAGGATCCCACTTGGTTTCAGTGATCCAAAATAGGTAGTTTGGATTTTTTTTCCCTGTCTTTTTTTTCTCTCCTAGCAACCTGATTCAGGTCTGCCATTTCATTTGGTGGGATTTCAGTTTCTACGAGTTACTCTCTTCCATGAGAGTGTGGCTCTGTGAGTATTACATGTTCTTGCACAGTGACCAACAGGGTTCTGCGTTTATGGCATTTAATGTTCTGCAGATTAACAGTCAGTTTCCTGCAGAGTCACTCATGCATGATAATACTTTCATCCCAAAACTCCAGCTTAAGTGGACCTGCACTCTCACAAACCTCATATGAATCACAGGGCTCTGTAAACCAGATAGCTGACTCATCTCAGTGCTGCAGAAAAGTCTGCTCTAAAACACACTGCCATATCTAAACTGAGCTCCACACTAAATCTCTGGCTTATAGAACCTAAAAGCCATTTATAGCAATAATTATTACAGTATGCAAATGCTTTATTTTCTAAAATAAAATTTAAAAAAACTTGCTACTGTTTGAGATAATAAATACCAAAAAAGCTGACCACCAAATGTGTAGCTGAGAATTTTGGTCTTAATTGTATATTGGCTTCTAATGGAAGTCCTGCAATAGTTTTAACAATGATAAGAAAAACCAATTGATTTTGACTTACTTTCATTGATACATCCTTGGAAAAGCAGAGACTTACGTTAGGAAACAGGAGTGAAACGATCTAATTTTCACTCCTGTTACCCAGACGTGCAGGGCGGGACGAAAGCGCGCTGGCCAGCATGTAGGGCCTCGAAGGAAGCTGATGTTGGGGACGTGGGCAATTAGTCTTTGTCATGCCTCAGAAGCACTAAGAAATGGAAAAGGGGCCCTTTGAGAATGGCTTATGCTCATAGGTCCTTCGGAAAGGTTTTTTCCATGATTCCCAAGTCTCTCTGCACCCCTGAGTGACAACTGGCTTTCTTCTGCGACCCGGGAAGGGCAGTGCCTGTGTTTGCTGTCTGAAGTTCACCCTTCCTGCATCCCTGTCCCTGGGCTCCTGCCGCCTTTGGCAGAGTGTGTGTGGACAAACCATGGATGCTTTTTCACACATTAGCAATAAGATGAGCTTTCAGGGAACCGAGTGTCTCTGTGCTCTGATAATACTTGCCCTGAAGGAATTTTAAGCTAGACAAGGGCTTCGACTCACCCCAAGGCAGCCAAGAAGCAGAGAGATGAGGGAGAAGGGAGCCCGGAGACAAGAACACACCCCTCCAGTTCACAGCCTAGTGACCTGTCTCTTCTAACCAGGCCTTACCTCCGCACAGGAGACTCTTGGAGGACATTTCATTTAGATCGGAACTATGCTAATTAGGCCAGTGTGGAAGCCTTGCTAAGAAAACCATGTCTCAGCGGAGGCAGGCTTGGTGGGTCAGGAACCGTTTTCACTGGGGAAACATGGGAGACAAGTAAATCCCACCCATGCACTGCCCCTTTTCAGTGTCTTCTCCCATTGCAAAACAGTTTTACTGTCTCCACAGGTGCCAGGGCAAGAGCAGACATTGGAGGCTGGCCACTGTCTTAGAAAGCTCTGGGAATGCGGCTCAGGAGGGTGAGCACACAGCGCACTGGGGCCCTGTTGGTGGTTGTAGCTCTCAGACTGCCCACAGAAACATCATTTACTTGGCCCAGGATCCAGTCTCTTTGAGAAATGTGCTCAAAAATGAAGTGACAATACACTAGAATTGTAGACAGGCCTGTATGTAGGAACTCAGAGAAAGAAGAAACGAGACTGAGCCTGGACCTCGGGGAAGAAAAGAATGAAGAGGCCAGAGCTGACATCCTAGCTGGGCGCTGGAGGGTGGGGTGTGTCTTAGTCGCTCTCCTGTCACTGAGACACAATACCCAGCACCCACAAATTAAAGGAGGGCAGATTTATTCTAGCTCACACTTTCAGAGGTCTCATTTCATGCTGGGTTGCCAACTTAAAGGCATTTAAAGCAATGTTGGAAGGGGCTGGTGAAGAAAACTGCTCACTTTGTGGATGGCCAGAGAGCAGAGAAGAATACCTTCAGGCCAGCCCCCACCCTCACCCCAGCGACTCGCCTCCAGCCAGTGCCCAACTAACAGCTCGGGAGATTACATACAGATCAGTGCACGGATGAGCTCAGCATTCCGTGATCCAATCAGCTTCCAGAAATATAAGACTCATGGGAGACATTAGAGATTTAATCCACAACAATGGAAGATAAACACATTCTTGGGCTTTGTGTAGTATATTTCTATAATTAAACATGCTATGAGTATGAAAAAATACGCGTATGTATTTCTTTGAGTAGGTTGGAATGTCCACCAGAAAGTAAGAGCCCTGAACTCGCATTGTGTAAGAGCTCAAGCTGCCGTTGTACAGGGGTGAAACATATAGCCGCATTCAAACAGGCGGCCACAGAGCAAATTGTTCAAATGAATGGATTGCTGGGTTTGGAAACTTAATTTAAAAAAAAAAATGGAGGTGTGCTCAAGGTGCCATAGGTTAACCAGGATAATAGTGAGACCAAGGTGTGAATGAAGTCCTTCAGAGCTCTTAAGCAGCTGCTGTGTTCCATTCACCCCACTGGACACCTCTCCATCTCAGCCTCTCCAGTGCCTAGAATCCAGTGCCTCTCCACCACACACCCACCTTGACAGGACACTGTTCTATATAAATCACCTCAGCAAGGCAGAAGCACTCAGGAAAACCATTATGCCTATGTTCCCCAAATAAACCTAGAGGGCTCCAAGTCCACTACACATGCAACCAATCACAGAATCCTGGGCATCCCTCCTTGCAAACCACCTCCCATCATTCTGACTCTCCACCTCTCTGGCCCTCATATGCTAAGCTTAAGACCTACCTGGATGGTTCTTATACAGATATTCTCTTTCACCTCTGAGCCTTAAGCCTATCACCTGCTATTTCCTCTGAAGAGGAAATCATTACTTGATTCTTAGTTTTGCCTGGCTAGGCAATTCATATTTTCTAGCACTTACCCGAGAAAGTTTGGTCTGAATTGTCAGGTGGGTCAGTTACCTTTTCCAAGTACCCCGTAGTTCCCCTAAACTGTTCTGGATATATTGGTAGCTCTTTCCATACTCCACTGTATCTCTCCATGTGTCTGTCCTCCCAGCATGTCATAATGTCCTTGAGATGGAAACGGTGGACTGTTCATAACCTTAGCGCCTAGGATAGGTGTTGACACTTAGAAGATAGTAAGGCTTTGTTCTGAAAATAAAGGGGAAGCTTCTATTTCTGCCAATACGGTGGACTTGGTACTTGGATGCTCTCCCCTCTTCCCCAGAAAATAGTAAACAGCATTGTATGAAATACTGACGTTTCTAAAGCACCAACAAAATAAAGAGTAAAGAATCATCTGACAATCATCTGACTAAATTTTAGATGACATGAACCAGAAAAGGTAGCCGATACTAAGACTGGCTTTTTCTCAGGAGTTATTTGCCAACTGGGTAACTTGAGCCTCAATTTTTATCACTTTGTGAGGCACAAGATCTAGTCAACAAGATCTGGGGTCAGCCAAAATTAGCAGTCCAATAGGCAGTCCGTGTATTAGGAGTCTTTAAGTGTGTGGGCAAGTTGGACACGCCTATCCCCACAGATACACAAAGGACTAAATGGCAGACTTCCCACTAGCTCTAGCAAAGAAGAAGGAAGACAGCTGTCCCTGAGGGGTTCAACGATGTGCAAACAGAATTCAAACTACCTCCCTGACTGAAACGAGTGCCAAGCCACAGATTTAAAGAGGCACCCTCTATCCTCGTCAAAAATGAACATGAATCCTCCTGGGGAAAAAACAAAATCTTCCTTCATCCCATGCTTCAGATTCCACCAACAAATGACGCTGGGAGCAAATGTGTTTGCCTGTAACGACTGAGACAGAAAGATCTCAAGTTCAAGCCCAGCCTGGATAATTTACTAACTTAGCAAGAATTTATCTCAAATACAAAATGAAAAGGGATAGGGGATGTATCAATAGCTTGGTATGAAGAAGCTGATTTCAATCCACAGTAAGAAAGAGAGAGAGAGAAAAAAAGAAATGTGGCAAATGTAGTGGATGTAAAAGCAAAGCAAATGAATGGATATCAGACACCATGGGTGGAAACTAGCATGTGTGAGTGAACGTAAGTACAGGTACAGACAGATATTGGTGTGCAGATCTGATGAGAACTTCAGGTATGAGAAGCGTCAGGGACAGACTTTTCAGTTACAACGCTTAATGAACTCAGTGAATAGTGTTGAGAGGGAATTAGATATAAAGAGATCATTAAGAAATCATCAGGACATAACACAAGTAGAAAGATATACAAAATGATTATGAGGGTCTGGAGGAATGGCACAGCAGTTAAAGCACTTGGCTTGCGAGAGCAAGGCCTTGAGTTCAATTCCCCAGCACCACATAAAATTGGGCATGGTGGCACATGCCTGTAATCCCAGCACTCGGGAGGCTGAGGCAGGAGAATTCCTGTGAGTCTAAGGCCAGACTGGGCTACATAGTGAGTTCAAGACCAGTCTGGGCTACAGAGTGAAAGCTATCTCAAATAAATAAGTAAGTAAATAAATAAATAAATAAAAATAGGATAAAATGACTCCTTCCTATATATACATTAAAGGCCAGAGCTGAGTTCTGGTGGGAGTATGGTGTGAGCCACATCTTTGTGTTTTCTCTCCTAAAACCACAGAGAGCAACAATAAAAATGTATGAAAACTCAGATTGCCCACATCTTTCAGTAAATTAGAACCAGAAGTCTGCAATCTAACAGAAAGTTCTGGTTAAAAAAAAGTAACATCATAAATCAGTATGATCAATATAGGCAACCACTATGGTATGGCAGAGAGGAAGTAGGTATTACCAGGAATTAGTGAAAACAAGCTCCGTGAGACCTCAGAGAATGTTCATCTCAGAAAGGAAGGCTTCCCCTCACCTGAATGGAAATTCTGTGGGTAGGTCTGAGAATGAACAGGGCAGGAGTAGATATTAAGACAGAGAGAAATAAGGAAAGCATATGGGGTCAAAAGTCTTTGGATAAACCAATTGCTTGTTATTTTAGCAACAGACAATGGAACCCATTAACTGAAACACCAACGAAAGGATCCTTTTGGCTGATTTGAGTTCCCCAATGGAGAGCTGGCCCTGAAAAACCCAACTTACACAGGTGTGAACTGTAAAAGTTAACCGTCTGCATCCATAAACAGATACAGAAAACTGAAGTTTATGAGAAGGGAAAATGAAAGGAATGTGAAAAGGTAAAGATTTCACAAAGCAGATGATAATAGACCTACAACATTACAAAATGAAACTGTTAAAAGGAACAACTTTATAAAGTAATTTCAACTCTGAGGGAGCACCATAGATAATAATTTTTAATAACTCAGAAATGACTAGAAAAAAATCTAAAGAAACGTGAAACCATTCTATACTGCCTGGTACACAAGAGAAAACAGCATGAAAATAAAGAGTAAGATCCAGAGCAGAGACAAATGAGAAAAGTCTAGGAAACGGGGAAAGAAAAAGGGAAGGACCAAACAGAGGCTAAGGAGATCCAACATATGTGTAATCGCCCAAACAGAACAGTGAAATGGAGTAGCTCTCCAAAGCTGCTATTCAAGAAAACTCCCCCACGTTTTTGTGTAATTCATTATTTATCGGTCACTAAAAATGAACCTAATGTTCATATGGGCAGAGTGTATGCCTGGGGAGAATGTTCAAGAGAAGATAGCGGGAATGACTCCGCAAGAGACAAGACTAGAAACACACTGTTATCAGTAGGAAAGACAGTGTCCGGAGACGGGATGTAGATACGTGAGAACAGTACAACCAAGTAACAGTGCAGAGCAGGTGGAAGCAGGTGGGTTTACCTGGTCAGCATTGTCTTTCACAGCCAGCCATGTGTTTGTAAATAAATAAATAAATACAGGAGGCAAATGAAGTATACAAAGACATTAGGTCATATAAAAAAGAAATTATGAATACATCAAAAGTTAAATTTAAAACAAAAAGAATCAAAAAATAAAGTCACTACGTGGAGAGTCTAGGGCTCACTGATGTTCTCAGTTGGTAACCTAGAAATGATAAACATTAGACACAAGGGAGTTATAGGAACTAGGAAATGTGGGCAAAAGAAGAAAATCTAAGCACACTCGGTAAGAAATTAAAATGCCAAAAATGTAGGCAATGTTGAGGAGGGAGAGGCTTTCGTCCTCACACCATACAGAAGATCCTGATTGGCTAGAAGAGCACAAATGACCCAGTGAAGTGAGCCAGTGGACTGGAGAGATCACCCGTCAAAGAGCATACAGGAAAAAATAGGAGGAGTGGGAGAAAGTGTGAAATTGAAAACAAAGTACTACTGCCGTGGCAACCTCCTCCCACGGATTTTTCTCTCAACCCGAAAGGTGGGAGAAGAGAGAGAGGGGGCATTACTAGTGTGGAGAGGGGCACTTTAACCCAATCCTGTTTTTGGTCCTGGGAATCGATTCCCTGGAAGCAAAATCATCAGTTTGTAACAGTGTTGTTGCTCACAGTGGCAAAATGAAGTACATTCTCAGAACCCACGAGCTGATTGAAGAAAGGTTGCAGTGCAAGGACAAATATTGTGAGGGAGCTGAAGAAAAAGAATGAATGAGAATTTCGATAGGTAAATTGAAGGGATTTCTCTGTAATTGTTATTTTTATTACTATATGTTTGTGAAAATCATTACATTCAGCTTGGGGAATTGACACACATACTTATGGCATCTTAATCATTTTTACTTCTTCTTCTCCTCACCGCCTTCCTATCTTCCCCTTCCCTAGACCCCCTTCCCATACCCACAAGGTCTACCTCCCTGTTTCCTATCACCTCTTTTATTTTATTTATTTTATTTATTTTACTTGAGACATAGTCTCACGCTGCGGTTCAGGCTGTCCTGAACCCACTGTTTAGGCTAGGCCGGCCTTGAAATCATGGCAATCTTCCTGCCTCAGCCTCAGCCTCCCAAGTGCTGGAGTTAGAGGTGTGTGCCACCATACCTGACTTCAGTGGTGCTGACAAATCAAACTGAGGGTCTTGCGCTTGCTAAGCCAGCAATTTAACTGCTGTGCTGTTTCTCAAGCCCACATCTCTCTTTTGCTCTGCTCCTTAAATTATTAATATTTTGGGTTTAAGGTATTGTGAGGTGTGCAAAACAGGAGTCAGAAAATTCTATATTATGACCTCCCTTTGATAAAAGTAACCAAACCACTCATTACACATGTGTAGGGGTATGTGTGGGATATCTATGCTTGACTCTGATTACACTAACATAAGGAAGCGTATTTAAACCTGTAGTGTGCTGTTGACATCCGTAGTGATGTCTCCCAGGCGCGGGGAACTCAACTCGCTGCACTTGCTTCCCCATCATTGGTACCTGAGTGCTAAACATATGCCACATAATTTAGGGGTTTGTGCATCCCACGTTAAGGTAACAATTTCTGCATCAGTTGGGGTAACACAAGCTGCTAATAAAAAAAAGGCCAAGACCTCGTATGGCTTAACAGAAGTCCAGCCTGAGCAACCTAGCAACTTAGTGAGACCTCATTTCAAAGTCAAAATTAAAAACTGGACTGGCGATGTGGTTCCATGTGAAGGCCTGGGCTCAATCCCAAGTACTAGAACAAAATAAAACAGAAACCAAACAAAACCCCCCCACACATACAGTTCCACTGTGTGTAGAACTCCAAAGAAAATATGAAAGGCAAGAATGAAATTAGTTCTCTAGCCAGTACCTGGATCCTAGGGCTAAGCCAGCACCAAGCCACTTTGCACCAGGTTCCATTCCCAGGCAGTGACCTCCCTGGTCCTCCCATTCGCTGTTCCATACCTAGGACAACCCCCCTCCCCCCAGATCTGCCCGTCTGCATCCACGCCCTCACCCACTCTGCAGCTCCACCGCTCTTGCCCGCTCTCCTCTGTCAGCTGCCCGCCCCTTGCGGCATCCCTCCACCGGCCACCAATGCCCCTCCCTCTACAAGCCGTCTTCATGTCAGAGTGGTGCACACACTGTCAACTCGAGTGTCAACACTAGTGACACCCAAGTTCTGCGGGAAGGGCTGCTGTGGAACCGGGTAGGATTCAGTGGGAAAGAGGCCACAGCTGTCAGATATATCCCCTGCCCTTCCAGAGAAGTCTGTCCACAGGTGACCTCCACTTTGCATCTCTCGTGGAACAGAAATCATATTCTTAAAACGTATGAATTAAATAAAGAAAAAGCTCACATGATAATTTGTCCTTGATTCTATAAAACCTTTATTTTGAGAAAAGATAAAAATAGGAACTGCAGATCTAATTGCAGTTCATCTCTCTTGCAAAGGATTCTCTAAGAATGTTATTTTTGGTACTATGGGTTCTCAGTGCCCTCTCTCAGGGGCATCAGCTTCCTTAAGGCACTTTTTTCACTGACTGCCACATCAGAAGGAAAAAGATTAAAAGTCGACAATGGAGAGAGAAAGTGAGAGAAAGTGCGCAGGAGCATGTGCTGGAGAGGCACCTCCCTCATGTATGTGTGTGTGTGTGTGTGTGTGTGTGTGTGTGTGTGTGTGTGTGTGTGTGTGTGTATATATATATATATATATATATATATATATATATATATATATATGTAAATATATATATTTTTGTGGTACTGGAGATTCAACCCGTAGTCTTAACACTGAGATACATCCCAGCCCATTTTTAGTTTTGCTTTTGAAACAGGATCTCTTTAAGTTGCTAAGTTGCCCAGTCTGGGCTTGCACTTGTGATCTTCCTGCCTCCAGCCTTCCACAGTGCTAGAATTACAGGCCTCCAGCAAGGGTCCAGTATGGTGTGTGTGTGTGTGTGTGTGTGTGTGTGTGTGTGTGTGTGTGGTTGGTTGATTGGCTACAAATGTCCAGTCCAGATGGGTACAAAAGGACTTGTAATTAAGTATGGCAATAAGCTCTTACTCTCCTGGGGAAACTGACAAGAGTCACCATTTTTTCAAAATTATTCTTAGTTTGGTCTGTTAAAGGAATTCTGATAAGGCCCATGAAGACAGAGAGCAGGAGTTCCTGAGATCACAGAGGTGAAGACTTGGCCCTGGCTGTGTGTGCAACAGGGAGGAACTGTGGCTGCCAGCAATGTGGGTGGCCTCCGGCTACTTTCCACCAGGTGGAAGTGAAGGGGCATGTGAGCCTAATGCAGCTCATCTGTTTCTTCCTTCTCCACCTCTTGAAGGTTTGGGGGGCAGGGGGAGCTCCTCATCTGCCAAAATTATACACACCCTCCTCTTCCCTCACTGGCCTGGGATCAGCTCTCTGAAACCAGACCTACTGAGTCTCTTTCTAGGCTGTTAAGCCCTCTGTGTGTGTGTGTGTGTGTGTGTGTGTGTGTGTGTGTGTGTGTGTGTGTGTGTGTGTGTGTGTTTGTGTGTGTGTGTGTGTGTTTTGTGAAATATACAGCATATGTGACCATTTTTGTGTGGCACATACATAGTTGTATCTTTAATTGATGAAGACATTCTCAAGTTTCAGTCAGTAATGGTTTTATTATAATCAAAACATAGTCACTAAAACAGCTATTTAAAGAGTACAATTTTCAAGACATGGAACTATCAGATTGTTTTGTTTTTGGAAAATAAAAAGTAGAAAAAGACGAATCAAAATAAAAGGATGCTTTTAAGAACATAATTTGCCAGCTGCTAAAAGATATCAAACAGGTGAGCAGTGGGACCATGTAGGAATCATGGCTTCCATAGAGAGGAAGTGGCAACATGGCCATGAAAATAGTTTTATGTTACAAAAAAATAGAACAATCACTAGCCCATCCCATACCTACTTAACATTGGCTTCCAATAGCCACAGATGTATGTCCATACATTTCCTTTATCCTCTGACATTTATGATAAAGATGACCATGTAAGAATTAATGATGTTGTGAACAATCCTGACTTTCAGCTTGGATGTGCATGGAAACAAGTTCAGTTCGTTAATTAGACCCATTATGAAGGTGATAAGAGCTGAGGAAGAAAGTTAGCATGAGTCTACTTTGAAAAAAAACTAGAGAATTAGAAGAATAAGATGACTTAAAAGATTAGTAATTTTATTAAGGAATATGTAATGGGGAATATATATATATATATATATATATATATATATATATATATATATATGTTTGGAATATATATACATATATATTAGAATATATATGTTTAGAAGATTATATATATATCTATATTTTATATACTTTATAAATATTATATATATAAGATCTTCCAAATAAGAACATTTTAAAACTATTACCCAAAAGATGGTAGTTACTGATGTCAAATATCATAGATGAGGCTTTAGCTTGGCTTGGAATTTAGACATTTTCAACATGTGAAATTGTTATGTTACAGGTGAAAAGAGGTGAATAAAAATTGTTGAGGAGCTAAAGATTTATCAACAAAGAGCAAGATATGTATTTTATTTTTCCCTAAAGACCACTCATAAATCATCCACAGCACATGTTCAGAGGAAGTTTTTAAATGATTGCAAACCAGCTTTCGGACATCCTTCTGAAGCACCAGTGCCCTGTGGATTGGACACTGTTCTGCTATTGTACCTGCTCAAGCGATGCTGAGCAGCACTTGCCCCTATCCTGTGACAAGAATTCACAGGAAAGAGGGAAAGAGTCCACAAACCAAACTCAGGGTGAGAGCCATGGAGCAGGGATCCCCAGGCCCTGGGCTGAAGATGGGTCCCTGTCTGTGGCCTTCGAAGGACAGATGAGTGAAGCCCCCCTCCTTGCCCGTGCGCTCTGTTAGGTTCTAATGGTGCTGCTGCTGATCTGACAGGAGATACAGCTTTCCTGCACCAGTCCTTGGGAGAAGAGTCTTCAACTAAACCAGTCCCACCCTGCTGTCAAAAATGTTGGGGACCATTGCAGTACAAGATGTGCTGGGTAAGATGGGAACCAAGTTGGGGGGGGGGGGAAGGAGGAAATGGATTGTGAGGGTTTTCTAGAGAAGTGCAGAAGTTTCTGGAATTTTGAGGGTTTCCTAGGCAGGTGAATTTCCACCCTGCCAACACTTACGAACATTATTGCCTCTGTTTCACAAACTTAGATCTTTTCAAATTATCTTTTTTTTCAAAGCCACTGTCTATTACCACCATCATTTTATGAAATTAAAGAACATTTAAGAATTTAAAGATAAAATCTCATCTGGGAATGGTGACATACTTCGTAACCCTAGAATTCTAGAAGGCTGAGGCAGCAGGATCTCAAGTTCAAGTCTAGTCAGGGCAACTTAGTAACTTGGTAAAAACCCTGTCACAAATTTAAAATAAAAAGACTGGAGGCTGGAGGTGTGATTTAGTGCAAAGGTGCTGCATTAAAACCTTAATACTGAAAAAAAATCAGTCTTAGAATATACATTAATCCTTTAAATTGAATACATTGAGCTTTCTGAAAGTTTTCACATATGCATGGTCTTGTTCTTCTAATTTCCCCAGAGAGTGGTGAAAAACTTCTTCTTTTACTAGTACCAGCTCTCAAAGCAGTGTAGATGACCATTTCTCCAGAGGAATTTTGTATACAGAAAGAGTTTAAAATGTGGGTATTAAATAAGTGGATTTTTTTTTTGAGACAAGGTCGCGCTCTGTAGTCCAGGCTGGTGCTGAACTCACTATGTAGCCCAGGCTGGCCTTGGACTCACAGCAACCCTCTTGCTTCAGTCTCCCAAGTGCTGGGATAACAAATGTGCACCACCTGGCTTATGCGGCATTGGGGAATCAAACTCAGGCCCTTGCATTTGCAAGACAAGCGCTCTAACCACTGCATTTTTCCTCCATTCCCAACAGGTAAATCATTTTTAATGAATTCCTTAACACCAGGCACCCTCAACTCCTACTGCCCTGGACACTGGAAAAATTTAGCTGCATAAGGACACCTTAGCACTTAGAACTTAGCACTTTCTCACTCACCTCCTTTGCCCTGCTGCATTGGAACTTGCTGCATGTGAACAAGAAAATGTGTGTTTCTGAGGCTCACCCTTCCCCTTCCCCCAACCTTAAGAGTCAAATAAATGCACCTTTTGGGAATGTACAGGTTACGAAAATGCTCTTATTCAGACAAGTTTTAATTTTGTCCAGTAGATGCCAATTGAATATTGCTATATGTTTTTCTGGTTTACTGAAGATGAGCAGAAATACATATAGTATTTGATTTTAGCCTCAAAAATAGCATCACTAATAACAGGCTGCTTGAATGTTTCTGATTGTGATGTGATAATGGTTTTCATGTTTATGTTATACTCTACTTTCTTGGCTACTCATTTAGTAGATATTTATGGAATCTTCTCATCAATCCCCTACTTTCCTCACCCCCTGGGAAGGGCCAAACAAGGCTATTTTGTACTATAAACTGAAGAGGATCAATGTACGGTCCAGATTACAGGCAAGTTGATGTCTTCTGTGTGGATTATTTATAAGGTGACAAAGTCTATGTTTGTTTGTGGACAAAGGGATTTTTTTACTTATCACATGCTTTACTGTCAGACTATTAATGCAGAGCCATCTTCTTCCTACAGTTTGGAAATGTGGCCTCAAGTGTCAGGAGCGCCTCTAACAAATGAAGAGGGGAATTGAGGAATTCCTCAATTTATAGTACTGCACAGTTTACAAATCCTTCTCCTACTGTTATTCTTACTTGGTGTTCCAATAAGGCAGAGCAGCCAGGATCTTTGCTCACCTCATGCTCAGATGGAGAAACCTGAGGCTCAGAGGTCATCATGCCAGAAATCGCTGTGCTCTTGGCCGGCCTCGCTAGTTCCGGCTAGGGGAGCTGGGGCCACGCAGGGCTGGGGCTGCCTCTCTGCAGAAACCTTTCCCTGAGACCTCGGCATCCACATAGACATTACCTAGACAGGAGTGAAACAAGGCGGGGACATGGCTGCCCAGCAGCACACAGCAGGCCTTGGCCCTTTATTAATCAGCCTCACCTTTTAAAGGTTCACAGACATCCTCGTGTCCCCACGGTTTGTCTTTGTGGCCCAGGGAAGTGGGGGGTGAGGGGGGGATGTGGCCCGCTTAGGTGGACTCCGATAAGAGGTAATCAAAATATGCAGTGAAAGTTTAAATACTTATTACAATAGAAGACACATTGGCATGAATCCTTCTCAGAATCCATTTCCTCACTTTGAACACACATACCCCATCATTTGGGCCACTTTCTCATGCAATTCTGGCAGCTCTCTTTAGGGAATGTCTTCACAAAATCCGGTAAAGTAATACAGTGAGTGCCGTCCACAGGAAAGGCAGGCTTATCCCCCTTATTCACCAGATGTGACTTCTGGCTTTTCCCCAGTCCAAAGGAGCCATGAAAGGTCAGTATCATCAAGACAGCCATAGCAGCACAACCAAAGGCACTCAGCAAAAAAGGATTTCCAGAACAAGTACGATGGCATAAGTGTGTTTGAAGCAACAAGGATGAGGAGGATGAATATCAATGTGCCTTTTACTGTAATAAAAAAATTTAAATTTATACATTCACCATATTTTTCAATCATATGATATGACGGATGATGCTATACTTGGAGCAGGGTACTGAAATCTCAAGGAAACAGAAACCATTGGTCCCGACCTCCTGAGACCTGACAGAAGAAGTTGTAGGGACCCACAATCCTGCTGGCCACTCACTGCCCTTTTCCAGTGACAGCACTGACCCCGTATGACTGCTCTCTGTGCCTGGTTTCTATGCTCCCTGTGGTTTCCCTAGGCGAGGTTGCATTTTCCCTCAACCTCGGTAGGTGTACACCTCCCATGGTCCCCGTCACTCCGTGGCCTCTGCACACTTCATCAGTTCCAGCCTCATTATCACCTTCCTGGTTCTGTAACTGCCAACTCAGATCCTCTGCTCTAATCGGCACGCTAATGAGTAGAGTGCTTTGTTCCCTGGTCACCTCCCAGGCCACCTGACAGTTTGGGAATATGCTATGTAGAGGCCTGGCTTAAGAGAATAGGGTTGCGTGGTGCGGAACAAGGGTGCCAGTTTAGAGGAACCAGAGATATGACAAGCCACCAGAGGCTGAACTCAGACAGTGTGGTTTGTCAGAAGCAATGCAGTAGACTTAGGTATTGTGGCCATGAGTCCTCAAGTACTTGTCCTTCATGTCTGGGGTCCAAGAAGTCCCTCTAGTCTTCTCCATCACTGGGATGCAAACTTCTGCTTGTTGCCCCCTGGGAAACAAATAAGCCACACAATTTTCAATCTTGTATTGTCCTTCACTTGTCCAACTAGATACCACATACCCATGTCTCACTGACATCTGAGGGTGTGAACTCGCCAGGAGCAATGTTGAATTAGAGCTCCAGTTTCCAGGTGACCATCTTCTGGGAGCTGTCAGACACACACATGTGCAATGATTCATTTGGCCCATGGCCATACCAATTCCGATGTTTCGTTTAAAAAAGCGAAGACACAGATAAACGTCACAGTGACATGTCTCCCTCAGTAAGTTTCTATAGTTCATGCGTCTTTAAAAATCTGGCTCACTTGGAAAGCATTAGCACTGTGATCATTTGTGTTTGTCACAGGGATTGCAAACGTGTAATGAGATTCCAGAGTTAATGTTTTGTACGAAGCACTCAGGAGAGCCAGGATGAAATTGGTTCCGAACTCTGATGTGGTGTTTTAATTAAAGATAGTTTCTAATCAAGGGTGGAGCAGAGGCTGCTTAGAAAATGTCTGTTCATTGTCCCAGCCACTGGTGCAGAGCTGGGCAGGCAGGCTCTGGGGATCGTGCTGCCAGGAGGAGGGTGTCAGAGTGAGGGGACGAGCTCTTGCCCTGGCCTTGACGTGCTCCACCTGGAGGTGTGCGAGCCATCCCAGATGCCATTGCCCACGTGTCAGTGGCTCTGCCCCCGAATCCTAGTGCTTGCCAGCTGGTCAGCACTGGGCAGGACCTGTGAAAACCCCTGAAGCCAGAACACAGGAAATGGAGCTCAACCCTGAATCCCTGCCAGGTCAGCAGGGTTAGCCAGGACCAGTGGCCCAGGTCTGCACTCTCAGTACTCTGAGAGGCTGCGGCAAGAAGATCACAAGTTTGAGCCTAGCATGGGCAACTTAGTGGCTTAGTGAGAACTTGTCTCAAAATCATGAGTGAAAAATAGTCTGGGAATATAATTTAGTGTGACAGCCCTAGGCTTGGTCTGCACAAAAATCAGTCATCAATAAATCAAACTAGGTAGGTCTCCCGCTTTCAGTTCCCTATGGTACATGTGGAATTCTAGCAACGAGGACTTTTCTCTCTTACCTTCTCTGTTTCCTGGGGTGACCCTGTGTCTCACTCCCCGGCCCCATACCCCCCAGTGGGTCCACCATACTGAGCTGTGTCCCATGGTTCCAACCATATCCTTGGGCCCAGATCTGATGGGTGTGGTGTCCTTCTTCTATGTCATGGCACAGAGCCCCTACTTCTAGGATGAGCCATCTTGCATATTAATGTCAGTCCTTACCACCAGACAACGGCGTCCTGCTGGTGACATCTGAAGGACCCAGAGCCCCACCAGGGGTGTCTTGGTTTTCTGACTCCTGAGATTGTCTGGTTCTGTGACAGTCATGCACAGTAAAGTCTTTGGTCTTTCATTAAAATGCAAATTCCCCTAGGGCAGGATGGATTTAACCCTCACTGTTCATGTTCTAGTGATGAGCACATTTATTTTATCTTCCAAGGGGCGGAGTTTGGAAGTGAAGGAAAGAAGATCCCAGGAAGAGGAAATGGGGCAGATAGCGGGCTGGGCCCACTCTTGCTCCAGGGCCTTGTGCAGGGAAGTCTCGTCACCCCTCTTCAGGGCCCTTTGCGGCGTGCTCAGGTTTTAGACAGTTCACTTCTGTCACAGGATGGCATCACTCTGAAACTCCACCTAACATTTTAACATCTTGACTCAAACCGTCTTTTGTCATGTTTGCCTTATGAGTATTGTTTTAGCACAAAAAAGCCAAATAATTTTTCCATTTTCATGCGTGGGAGTCATTAAAATTATTTGGCTGCATTGGTTAATAACAGTCTGTCATCCAGAAGACTGGTTTGCATTTCATTCGGGGAGAAGGGGTTAATAATTAAATATAATCAATGGTGGGATTATCGTTCCAGCGGCTATCTGAACTCGGGCAAGGAAGGTGTTGTCAGCTCGCCCTGCTCGGTGCTGGACCCACGCACCCCATGAAGGGCTCTGACTGTAACGAGCTTAATCATCTTTCCAGGCTCCTCTCTGATTTCACGTCCTCCCCCTGCCTGTGAGCGCTCCTGCAGCCAGTATGCTGAGGCAGGGTGGAAAACGGGCTTTCCGGCTTGATAGGAGCCTGAGGTGATTCCCTTTGGTGATAACGTGTGCAGTTATCTATTTTTTTTCCAAAGCATGTCTGATTAAAGAAAAATGGGTAAATTTCACTGTCTTACCTCAGTCAAAGGCACTATGCCTCTTTTGTACTGAGTTCAGCACCCATATGTTTTGTTTGATCCAGGATAGAAGTGTGTTAGAGGGGCGCGCGAGGATCCACCTTACGTGCGATATATGGCACTGGGGGAAGACCCACCGGCACCATCTTGCTGTGTACTTCTCAGTACAAAAATTCAAGCCAGCTCTGGTGGTGCAGGCCTGTAATCAGCATTCTGGGAGGGTAAGGTAGGAGGGGATCATAAAGTACTAAGTAAAGCTGGACAACTCCATAAATTTGTAAGAACTTGTCTCAAAATAAGGATATATATATATGTATGAGGATATAGCTCAGAGAGAAGGCCCTGTGTTCAACACCTAATACCAAAAAAAAAAAAAAAAAAAAAAAAAAAAAAAAAAAAAAAAAAAAAAAAAAAAGACATGCAGTGTGTGCCCCACTAGTACCTTGCCTGATTCTTATAATCTCCATTAATTAGAACTAGAACTAGAATTGTTGTAAAGGCCCAGCCTCTCCCTGGCTTGGTCTATATTCCCTCTGAGGGAATGGCCACTATGAAACTATTGCGAGTTAGAGGTGCCCAAAGCGGGGTTCGGACATGACAGTGCCAACTCCTCAGTGTGCAGACAGGAGGGGACTGGCTCTCCTGCCATCCCATCTTGTCACAGGTTTCCAGACTGGAACTCACTGTCACTTTTCACAGCCACAGGAGAGAATGCATCTCAATCTGGGATTTTATAATTAGTTTTCTATTATTTCTACATTTATAACAAAAGCAAAAAAAAAATCAAAAGCAAGCAAAAATCAAAGACATTTTGCTTATAGTTTCTCACTTTCATTTGAAACTGTGTACCAGATATGACTAAAAGACATAGTGAATGTTTAAATTTAAAAAATTATTATAGTAAAAGACATATTATCATGAATCTCCCTCCAAACGTCCCCTCAACTTCAAACACACATCCCATTGTCCTGCCACTTCCTGAGATAGTTCTGTAAGTCCTCTTTCCTGAGTGTCTTTGGTTGTGTGCTCATAGCTGTTTCAATACCCTGAACTGATTCAATACATTGGTCTTCCATGGTCATTTTGATATTGAGAAAGAGCCAGAAGTCATACAGTCTCAGATCCACTCAATAAGGTGGACCAAGACACACTGACATGTGTCTATGAGCCTGTATTTCTTTCTGTTGGGGGCACTCAACAGCCACACACACTGCATTTGGATTATCCCTTGTAAAGGCACTCAGGAAAGAGGACTCCAGAAGTGCTTCAGAAGGTGGCAAGAACGTGGGGTGTTTGATGTGAAAGGGAGTGTTTTCAGGGTTATTTCAATGACGATGTGTCTTTAATAATTTTTAAAAAGTAAACATTGACTTTATCTTACCAGGACACCTCATATACACTTAACAGCGATGAAATTTACTGACAATGAAGTTGGCTTCCAGGCAGCAGTGGTGGCCTTCCCCTCCTACATTGGACCCTTGCACCAGATGTCGTAGGGTGAGCTGGCAGCCCTATCACATGTGAGCCACAGGAGTGGGTGAATGACGTGTGTGTGTGGACCCCAGGTGCAGGAGAAAGCACACGTGAATGGGACACAGGCGAAGCAGGCAGAGGAGGAGGCCCTGGGTGTCGTGGGCTCCTTGTGGAAGGAAATCGCCCCTGTGGGGGAGGCTGCCAGGCAGAAAGGCGGCTTCTCTTCTTACATTTCATGCCCTGCACTCTGAAAGCCTCGAATAAGCAGAATGTCACATGAGAACGAGACTCATGAACAACTGTTCTGCACACCTCGCGTCCCCTTCCCGGGCTGTCACTGCTTGGTGATTAGCAGGGTCTCTCTCGCAATGTGTGGCTGTGGGCTTCCCAGACGGTCACTGAGCCCCCTCCACTAGCAGGTACATCCAGCGTTCTCGCGGCTTTCCCAGGGTGCTGGGAGGTGCGGGGACTGGAGGGTGGAGCAAAGAGGCTCTTCCACAGGAACTTACACGGAGGAAATAAAGTCTGGCATGGTGGTGCCTGCCTATAATCCAGCCCTCGGGGAGGCTGAGGCAGAAGCACTGCAAGTTCGAGTCCAGCTTGGGCAATTTAGTAACTTACTGTCTCAGGAAAAAAAAAAAAAAGTAAGCTCTTTTTCTCGGTGCGTAAGGGAAGGGCAGAGGCAGGTGCAGACTCTACAAGATCACTTGAATCCCACAGTCCCATGTGACAGAGGACAGAGAAACTGAAGAGCCCCTGCCCTGGCTTCCCGGTAGAGGTCAGGCGGGGAGCTTTACGCAAGGGTCCCGCTTGCGCTGGAAGTGAGGACTTCACAGGTTTTATTTCCAAAGAGTTGCCTTGTGCACACGGGCAGGAGCATCACTAATTTGAGCCCAACCTGGGCAACTTAGTGAGATGCTGTCTCAAAGAACAGAAGCAGGGCTGGAGTGGAGTGGGGCTGAGAAGGTAGCTCACCGCCAAGGCCCCGAGGCTGAGTCTTTGTACTGAAAAAAAAAGTCTTCTTGTGGCGAGGAGGGGTAGAGGCAGGTGGAAAAAGGGAGAGGGGCCACACAGGGATGGGTCAGGTGAGCTAACTGTACCATCCATTTTCATCTTCAGTCAGAACAGCGGGCACCTAGGGTGTGGACGGTGAGCCATGTGACCTTGGCAGGTGGAGCCGAACAGACTTGCGTGCTCCAGGCGTGAAGGAGGCCCCGAGCAGCCACTCCCCAGGGCTGGAGGGGTGGGAGCTGAGTCATGCCCGTGCTTGCTGGTGGCTGCTTGGGGATCTCAGCAATCATGGAGGTCGCAACAGCCAGTCACGTAATATCTAATTGGAACAAATACCGCAAGAGGGCGGGGCAGACATTTGGCTCCTCCCTGCTCTCCTGAGCATGTCAACTCAGTGCTTCCCTGACATGTGTCCTGAAGGTTAGCGGTGTCTGTCACCTAGAGGGATGACGACAGGGACACGTACTCCAGGGCCCCGGCCTCACTCTCTGACTCAGCGTCTCTTGGGTAGGGGTAGGGCCTGGGAAGGAGCATTTTTAGCCAGTTCCTGGTGTCGGGGGAATAGAGGACCACACGTTGAGAACCACTGATGTACATGTAACCCTTACAACAAGCCTGTACATGCGTAGCCCGTATTATCTCCATTTTAGTATTTATTTATCTAGCAGCACTGGGATTGGACCCAGAACTTTCACACAGCTATGACTCCAGTCTATTTTTAAAACTTTCAGTTTGAGGCAGGGTCTGGCTAAGATACTATGTTGCCAGGCTGGGTTATAGCTTGTGATCCTTCCGCCTCAGCCTCCTAGAGTGCCAAGATAAAAGATTTGCGCCACCAGGCCTACCTTTAGCTTCGTTTCACACATGGGAAAGCTCCAGGCCGCAGGGGTTAAGTGACTCACCACTGTCCCTGCAGGAGTGAGCTGACCGCTGAGCCCACGTCAAAAATCAGGCTCTCCCATGGCACAGCACGGGTGGCCTGGCACCGAGTCATTCTCATCGAACCTCCAGCCCCGTAGGGTTTAGAGTGGGCACTATGTGCAGCAGGGTTTAGAAAGGCTGGTCTTGGCCTTTGAGAACTACTACTGAGCGTCCTTTCCTCCTGAGGGTTCCGCTGGGCATCGAGTGAGGCTAAGGGTTGGAGTCACAGGCTGTCGCCGACCTGCAACAGAATGAGGCAACTTGCTTGAGAAATGCCCAGCAGCCTGGGAAAGCACACTTCTGGGTGGGTTTGGGTGGGCCATGGAGGTGTGACCTGGGCAACTGGATCTGGTCCCTCACCCCTTCCACCTGGGCGCTGTTTCCCTGCCCGCTTCCCAGCAGCCGTGACTAAGCAGCTTGCCTCCCCTTCCCCTCTGCCACCATGGTCCCGTCTTGGAGCCAGCCAGCTGGGGACTGAAACCACTGAAACCATGAGCCAAATAACTCTCTCCTCCTCTAAGTTATGGTGCTGGGTGCTGTGTCCAGCAACGGGCAGATTGGCTAATGCAGTGAATGTGTGTGCTGTCTTCAGCAAGAGGTTGAGATTACCAGGTTTTCTTTGTTTTTTCTTTTCTTTCTAAAAGCAACCATATTTGCTTTATAGCTCTCATATGAAGTGAGTTTTCAGAACACAATAACTAACCATGGTTCAGAAAGTTAGAAATTAGTCTCTTTCATAGGTTGTTTTTTCTACATATAGAACATTTTAATTTGAAACTTATCACTGATAGGTTTCATCTCAACATCAGTCCCAGCTTGCCAGGTGAGACCTTAAACTTTAAAAGTCCATGGGGGGGGGGGGGGGTTGGGCCTTTTACAATTTGAATGTTCTAGAGCTTATTGGAGCTTCGCAAGCATTTTTCATCCCTTATAAATCTGTGCTGTGCATTTATACAGGTTTCTTGTTCACTGTTAAACATTTATGTCGAGTCTGGTGTCCAGGCAGAGATCAGTGTCCTCTGTATTCTTTGAAGGGAATCAACTCTACAGTCGCCCAAGTGATGGCCTAAGCCTCAATGTGTGGCCACCTTGGAAGCACAGGTATTTCTGGGGAGCAGGGGGCAGGGCGATACTGTCCTCACGTGCAGAAGACATGCCACATGTGCATGTATCACTGAGATATGACAAGGAGGTATGACTCAGAGGTTCCCCCAGATTCAGAGACTACAAGGGCCAAAGGCAAGGGTGTCATCAATACTTGACTGACATGGAGTGGCCTGGCTGAGAAGCCAAAGGACGGAGACTCATGAGACTTCTCTTTGCTTGGCAGAAGCAAAGCCATCCAAGTGATGTTCTCTGGGAACAGGAGGCTGGTGGCAAGGGACCATGGACATCCATGCCGGGGCAGAAAGAGATGCAGGTCCAAGGTGAGCTGCACTGTGTAGCACACGGAGGTCTATTGAAAACCAAGCCAACCAGTTCCATGAAAGATATGTAGAGCTGGTAATTTGCATACTTCTAACTTACTTCAGAGGCGTTTTCGCCATGATCTGGGCTCCCGGACACCAAAGCTGAGATGTGTTTTGAGTGAAAATGCCTATGACATTAGCCGAAAAGAGAATCCTCCCACCTGTTTGGAAGCACTAGATGAAGTCAGTTGTTGTGCTGATTCTTCCATTTTTAGGGCTCAGGCTGTTGGCACATGGATTGAAAGAATCATTATTCTTTGTCACAGGTGCAGGAGATCAGGGAGGCCCTGGAGGGGCCTCTGCCTGCTCAGCCCAGCATCCCCTCTGACAGCTTGAAGGCTCCATGCCTAGAACTCAGGAGGAAAGTGTGTGCGTGCGTGTGTGTGTGTGTGTGTCTGCGTGCGTGTGTGCATGCGCACACATGGCTTTCAGAAGGAGTAGAGTATCTTCTCCGAGATTGTGGGGCCTCTTTTTGTGTTGTGCCTCGTCTGAGACCCCTTAAGACAGTGGCTTTTGACTTTCTCTTGAGAGAAAGGACCCGCAAGAGTCCAATGGAAGCCATATGTTTTCTCTACAGGAAACATACATATATACACATCTGCAAGGCTTTTACGTGCTTTAACATCCCTTTGAAATGCAAGCCCTGAGTCCCACCTATCTTTCTAGATTTCAGGTGCAAATTAATGTAGACTTTAAGGTTTTAAAATATACGTGAAAATTTAAGTGCATACTTGTTTTAGTTAGGTTTCTGCCGCTGTGACTGAATACTTTATGAAGAAAATGTAGACCTTTGGCTCACGGTTCTGGCTGCTGGAAGCCCCAGGTTGGGTTACTGGCTCTGGCAAGGGCCTCACGCCCGTTGTAACACAGCGAAAACCTGAAGGGCAAACAGGTGAGTGTGCGAGACAAACCGTGCTCTCAAATGAGCAAATCTGTCTCTGTGAGAAAAGCCTTAATCCCTCTTAAAGACTTAGTTGCCTCTTAAAGGTCCCGCCTCCCAACCCTTTCACCATGGCTGTCAAGATTTAACAGGAGTTTTGGAGTGGAAAGCTCATATTTGAGTTAGAGGGGCACTCAGTTTATTGACTTCTGCCATCTACTGTTTGGGCTCACTGTTTCTTTGGCTTTTTTGTTTCCTTCTCTGAAAGTTTTTGCAAATAGTAACTCCTGTTCACAAATGTCTAAAATTTTCTTACATTCACCCTCACTTCAGTAGTGGGGATTGAACCCAGGACCTTTGCATTAAGCTGCTTCCCCAGCCTTTCAAAAATTACTTTACTTTGAAACAGCGTTTTGTAAAGTCACTACATTGCCCTGGCTGGGCTCGAGCTTGCAGTCCTGTAGCCTCAGCCTCTCAGAGTGCTGGGATCACAGGCCTGGCTCTTGTGCTCTTGAATAATAAATCAGGTGGACATAGTGTCCTAAGTCCCCAGGTTTTCTTGCCCAGCCCGTGATGGTATGCCTCATGGTCTTCAGGCAGTTCCAGCTCTGTTTCTTCCACCTCCATCACACTGGGCTCTTGGTCTGCTGAGATTTCTTGTGCTGTCTGTGTGTGAGCTGAGAGCTTGGGTTCCCCGGAGCATGTGCCTCTCTCATGGTCCTTTAGATGCCTTCACGGTTTGGGGCTGGGGATCTCTGAAGAGCAGTGTGTGGACCCTGGTTCAGGGCCTTCTTCCCAAGCCCAGAGCACCCGTGGCCTCTGCTTACTCTTGGTCCAAGCTCAGGCAGGGAATCTCTTGTTTTCACGGCAGCTGTGTGAACACTTGATCTCTAGTTGTAAGTGTCGGGGGAGAAGCGGAGGAGGTGGGGCTCTGTGCGTGTCTCCTGTAGGATTTTGGCCATGAGATCTCACATCCAGTGATCGCCAACATTCCAAGCACCTTCTGCAACCTTCTGTGGGCTTCCTCACCTTCCTCACTACCTCACCTTTCCTGCCTGTGCCTCTGCGCTCCTGAGCTAGGACGAAAAAATGTAGCTTTGGTAGTGAGTAATATCAATGTCACTTGCCCCTTGTGGTCTTCTACAGGTCAGAGGGCCACTTCCCATCAGGCCACCCTGTGCAGCTCAGCTCCATTACTTCTCAGTTGGCCTATAAAAACCAGCCAGTGCCTTTACTGGGGCTTCTTAGAAGACGATTGCAAGACTCTCTTGAAGGACTCCCACTCCCTTCACCCATACTGACCCATTGTTGGCATTTTGTCCCATTTATATTATCTTTTCTTCCCTTTCTCTTGATACATATATATGTATGTATGTATAATTTTTCCTGAATCATGAGGGTAAATTATCTTTTTATTTATCTTTTCTCCACGTTCTCTTGATTTTATATATATATATATATATATATATATATATATATATATATGTATATATATATTACATTTTTTCCTGAGTCATGAGAGCAAATTGCAGACATCATGTCTCTTTATCCTTAAAAACTACGGAGTATATTAAAATACATTTCTTAGGAATAATTACACTCCTACAAAACCATAGTACCTGGAGGCTTTTGCAGGCAAATGGAAGAAACTTGAGAACATCATGCTTAGTGAAGTGAGTCAGAAGCAGAAGGTGAAACATCGAATGGTCTCTCTGATATGAGAGACCCAGATTACAACTCTTATGGAACTTAAGACGAAAAACAAAGTGAAACAGGGGGGTCGGGTAGGGGAGGAGGGAGGGAGGGAAGGGTACGGGGAGGGACCAAAGGAGAGTGGGAAAGCCCTTGTCACCTTGACAAGATACATATGTGCATAAAAGGCTCAACTCCATTGTAAACCTTAAATTTTGCACGTATACATATCAATAAAATGGGAAAAAACCCCATAGTACCATAATCAAGCTCAAAGACTAGAGCATGGATACGAATACTATTGTGCAGGTTACAGTCCACTTTTGAATCCTGTCAATTATCTTAATATTGCATTTTTAGTGATTTCTCTTTTCCCAGCCCAGAGTCCAATCCAGATTTCTCCTGCCAGGAACAGTGTAGTACATGCTTGTTACTGTTCCATATGGACTTTCATATTTTACTAATTGACTTTTACTGCTGAATGCTTAGTTGATGTCTAATTTTCATTCTCAGTAAGAGATGCTACCATGACTCTCTCTGGTCTGAAATTTTGGTTGCAACACTCTTAGGTAATTTTTAAGGATATGTGAATAGGTTTGGGCATGTGAAGTCATTGTTTCTCCCAGAGGTCCCAGAGTAGATGTCCATCCTTCTAAAATTATTATTATCTAAATGGTTTAAGCAAGTGATTCATCTCCTACATATTGTCAACATTTTACTCTCTGCTTTGTGGTAATTTTCCGATTTTCTTCCCTCTTCTACACAGCCACAAACTCCAGAAGCTGAAGCATCCTCAAATCCAAGGAACACAGGGACTTTGTCTTGGCCAGTGTGTAGGAAATGGAATTCCCCTGAGAACCATTATGGTTTTATGAGTGTACTGATCCGAAGTGGCTCTATCAGCTCTGTGCTTGGTTTGGGGAGAGGTTTTATCTTTCTGCTCCCCACTGGTCATGACCAAGAACACGAGTTACCTCGAAGGCCACCATAGCTGTCCTGCAGCCAGCCTTGGGAGGAAGTTGGCAGGGAGCAGGGAAGGAAGGAAGTGGGGCCATAATTCCTTCCCCGAGGGCCTGTGCTGTCCTGGGTCTCTGGAACTCCAACAGTGTGGTTTCATTAGCTTTCTTGTCCACTACGTTCATGTGAGTTGTGACTTCTGTTACCTGCAGCACGAAATATCTTAGCTGAAACATACAGTCCATCTCTCTCTGGGTGCTAGGCTAATGGTGCCTTCAAAACCTATATTCATATCCCAGCTGCTGGATCCTGTGAAAATTTGGAAAGAGCATCTTTGCAGGTGAAATTTATGAATGATTCTGAGATCATCTTGTGTTAGTTAGGACTTAAGTCATTTTTATGAGAGTCAGAATAAATAGGGCCTGGTGGTACAAGCCTGTAATCCTAGCTCTCTGCAGGGCTGAGGTAGAAAGACTGCATGCATATTTGAGCCCAGCCAGGGCAATTTAGTGACTTAAGAAAACTGTCTCAAAACCAAAAGTAAAAATGGGCTGGAGATGCAGCTCACTGAGAAGGCCCTGGGCTTGAATTCCATTGCTACAAAAAGAAAAAGAAGGAGGAAGAGAAAGAGGAGGAGGAGGAGGAGGAGGAGGAGGGGAAAAACATGAAGAGAAGACACACACACAGAGAAGAGAAGGCCAGGTGGGGGTGCAGGCAGAGGTTGGTGCAGTGGCCACAAGCCAGGAAATGCTGAGCCACGAGAACCACAAAGACAAGGAAGGTCTTTCCCTTTGAGCCCTTGGAACCAAGTAGCTCTGCTGGCACCCTGGCTTGGATTCCTGGCTGGAGGACCATGAGAAGGTGCGTTTCTATTGCCCTGAGACCCCATATTTGCGTTGGTTTTTTTTTTTTTTTTTTTTTACAGCAGTCTTAGCCTGAGAGAGAACTTCATGAACACAGAAAGAATCAGGGCTGAGACCTGTAACTTTTTGTCATTCATCCTCTCCAGGCTCATGACTCTCTTTGGGACTCATGTGGGCAGGTACCTGTGGCTCCAAGCCATGTGTGGGAGAATATTGCTTTTCCTTTTTTATTTTATTACTATTATTACTATTGTTATTGCGATACTCAGGATCAGGTTCAAGGTCATCACTCTGAGCTGTAACCCCAACCCATTTTTACTTTTCATTTTGAGACAGGGTCTCACTATGTCACTAAATCACTGAGGCTGGGCTCGATCCTCTTACCTCATCTTCCCAGACTGCTGCGTTTACAGGCCTGCGCCACCAGACTCAGCTTGCTTTTTTGTTTCCGAAGCTCTGAAATTGACGTATGAGTTGCGTGCTGACCGTAGCTTCTGCTTTTCTTCAAACTTCTCGGACTGACTACGTTTGGAGGCACGTATCCTAAGACCTCTTATAATAAGTTTGGTTGTATCTTTGGCAATATGCCTGCAGGAAGGAGGTAGGAGCTGATCAAACAGCTGGAAAATCCATGGCATTATTATTCAGAGGAGGCATTCTGTCAGAGTTATGTAGAAATTTTTTTCAGCAAATTAATGTTACAGACTTTAAAGGATAGCTTTTAGATTAATGAAAATATTGTTTGAGTTTAAATTCAGTCCATTAAGCCATCAATTATACTATTGTTGTAACATCATGGTTTAATGTTAGCGACCCACATAAATAGAAAAGAAACGACACAAGAAAGCTGTTTGTAGTCCCATTTTGGGAGAGCTGAGCCCTACGCTTAATAAACTGTGCCTCAGGTCGTTAATGCAGAGCAGGACAGTTTGGAGAGAAACCAGTTGGCCTCTATAATGCCAGGAAGCCTTTGTCCCTGCAGCACGGCAAGGAGTGCCAGGAGCCCCTATGGAGAACTTGACTTCCTTAGCTGGACCTGGGGGCACAGGCCTGTGATTTCAGTACTCTGAGAGGCTGAACCTGCAGGATTGCAAGATTGGGTAACTTAAGTCTGAGCAACTTAACAACCTAGTGAGAACTCCTGTCTCAAAGTCAGAAGTAAAAATGGATTGGGAATGTAGCTCAGTGTGAAGGTGCTGGGTTCTATCCCCAGTACAATAACACCAAAAAACGCTTTCCTTTCATGGATCTTTTCTATCTTTCTTCATTCTGTTTTTCTTCAGTTTCCCTAATATATTCTTAGCCCCCTAATTCCTTTGCCCATAATTTTGTTTTTTTCCTCCTGCTTTCCTCTTCCTAGGAGCTGTAGCCCACCTATCCTGTGTTTTTGTGTGAATTAGAAAAAGCTCCACTGCATGGGTATGTGAACTGGGATTGGTGGCTTGGTTCTTCCTCAGTAGGAGTCACAGGCCCACGTCATTTTGGATGGAAAGTTCGTGTGCCCACTCCCACCTGGGAGTCACCCATTGAGATCCTTTTCCACAGAGTGGTCACCTTAGGAGGTGAGGTGATCAAGTTGTGAGGGTGGCGCCCTTGTAGAGACCTCAGCGGCTCTTTTGCTCTCCCTTTGCTCTAGAAGAGACAGTGAGGGGTGACCTTCAATGAACCCGGAAGTGGGTCTCCTCAGCCCCACCCATATTGACACCCATCCCAGACTTCCAGCATCCAAGACTTTGAGAAATAAATACCTGCTGTCTCTAAGCCAACCGGGCTGTGAGATTGAGGCTTGGCTCAGAGCCTGGAGGGAGACATTGTGGATGAATGGCTAAACATCTGTGCACAGTACATGTGAGAGTACATGGCATCCTCGAGTCCCTGTCCTGCTCTCTTACTGTCCCCTTTCTTAATATATTCAGCTCCTCACTAGCCTGTCACTGAATGCCTGGCTCAGCCCCTTTCTGTGTTCTTCCAATCCCTTTTTCTCCTGTCCTTTCCTTGCCTGACACACCTGGGATCCTGATGTGCCACTGAGTCATTAGCCTGGTGCAGAGCTGCTGGGACATTGTATGCAGACTCCTCTAAGAGCTCCATCGGTGCTTGTTAAATACGTGGATACATTACTTCCATCCATCCAATCCATCTCTTCTCATCAGCTGAGGGAATATCCATCCATCCATCCATCCATCCATCCATCCATCCATCCGTCCATCCATCCATGCATCCATCCACCCATTCGTCCAACTCCATCAAGTCTTCCTTCTGCTGCCGCCCACCATCGAAAACTCCTGCAGCCAGGCTGGCTGCTGTCCACCCACCCTCCTGCAGAAGTCGCGACTCTTCCCACCCCCTGCTGCCTGGTGGCTCTTGGTGCTCCAGGAACACTTTATATGCACAAATAATTTTTTTCCCAGATACTGCATCACCACCTTCCTCAAATTCCATTGTTTGGCGTAGAATATTTTATTTCCCATCTCACTCAATTACCTTATGGAAACTACAGGCCACCTGTGATCTACCTACTGGTGTAGCCACCACTAGCCAGTGTCTCCACGCAAACTCAATCCCTCCTCCTCCTCCGCGACCTGTCCCAGACCCCATTGACATCCAAAACCAAAGTGCCGCTGCCTCCTCCGCGCACTCCGAATCTGCCTTTCCTTGGCAGTATCCTGGGGCTTCGCTGCTGCTCCCACTCCTTTAGCTCAGGACCTCTCACAGGTTTCCTGCTTCTGGTCCCCAGCCCCTTCCCAGCGACTCCAGCAGTCCCAGCAGATGTCCCTCTTCCACAGTGCTAAGCTAGTCCTTTGCAGGCTAGTTTGGGTCGGAGGACTTCTCAGAATATCCACATAGACACTTAGATGCTTCCTGGCCTTTGGCTACAGACTGCGCACAACAGAAAACAGCTCTCTCCACTTTCATGATTTGCTTCCCCGGTTTGTAATGCAGCTGAATGGAAATCTGCTTGTTTCATCACAGCCTGCGAGCTGAGCCTCTGTTTTCATTCATGGGTCTATGGCACGTGACTTGTCTCCGGTAAACACCCTCAGAGCAAAACTTCATCATCCCCCACAGCCCTGATGAGTGGTCACCTTTCCCTCTGATCCAGGGCTGTATCCTGCCAGTGACCAGCAGTTTCTGCCTTCCATGGTCCCACACAGCCTGTGCAGCTCTCTTCCTCATGACCTTTCCCTCTCTCTCCTCGCCATCTTGTTTGTATATTCGTGCCTTATCTCCCCTTGAGCGCTGGACTTTCTTGGACCTGACCCCAGCCAGGTCACTTTGTGTGCTCAAAGTCTCATCACAGTTCCCTGTGTGTAAGAATTTTTAAAAATATATTTAACTCAGTTTTTTTCTTATTTATTTATTGCTTCCTATGCTACCTGATTCTTAAAATCACTTGAGGCAGCTTGTATAATAAAGGTCAAACACACAATGAGAAAATAAAAATAAAGGTCAGAACGTACCAAGGAGGAAACTGGACAGGAGACATGAATGGATGATTCACTCTTACTCAAGGATTTGAGTTGGCCCAAAGCATCTGAAACACCTTCTCTAGTCATCTGAGAGACGAAACGATAACTGCACCTTATCACTGTCTTCTTTCAAATCTCGCGTTGGCAACCAGTTGAGAAAGAAGGCATCCAGAGTGGAGGCGGTTACGGGAAGGAGCTGCTTTCCAGTGCCACTGCTGCTATTCAAGTGTTTTTGTAAATTTTCTGCACTCTTCTTTGTCAATGTTTTGCAAAACCTTAAATGTGGCTGTAGGCAGCAATTTTCCTTCTAAGAAATAATTCTAAGCCAATGACTGTGGATAAATAAAATTTGGGTAATGCTTTTTAAATGCATGTATTTGTCTTTTTTGCTACACTGAAAACTTCGATTCTATTGAGTCAACACAATTATTTTATCCCCTGTATAGAGCCTCCAAATAACAATATTAATGCTATAACTGACTGAAGCTAGAGAGGGGAATTTGAGATTATGTTAAGGCATTTGAGGCCTTAAGCTGCAGCCTGCTGGGGCAACATCAGCCAAAATGTTGTGCTCTAAGGTGTCACAGGATTCATGTAGGTGGATAGACCCACAAAGGAATATTCTTTTGGCTTCTTTTTAGATGATTATTTTAAGATTTAATTTGGTTTTCTAAGATTTGTAAAACATTTCATGTATTCAAAGTCCCTTCTAATTTATTTATTTATTTATTTATTTATTTATTTATTTATTGAGGCAGGGTCTTGCTAAATTGCCCAAGCTGGACTTGAATGATGATTCTCGTGCCTCACTATCCCAAAGTTCTGGAATGACAGGCGTGTACCACTGGGCTCACCTCAGCTTTGAGATCTTGCCAACCTGAGAGCTGAGAACTGATCTTTCGGTGTGGCTTCAGTGAGCAGCTCTTCCCCTCTCGGTGAGGCTGAGTGCCTGAGTGTGTCCACTGCACTCCGGGGGCTGTTCCTTTCTCTGTCTTGTCTACATTTCTGTAACAGGGCAACCTGTTATTTTTAAGAATGAGAATTATCTTCATTCTTTTTTTCTCCCCCTCTCCCATCCCAGGGAGTAGAACAGCCCTATCACAGCAGATCCACTATATCATACAGCCACTGATTTCATTGAATGGATGTTGTCAAGTTGGGATTGCCAGCTGTCAGTTAGGTCTAATGACTAATATTTCAAGACACCAGAGCCCTCCCAGACAAGGCCTGGGACACACGGCTGCAGCTGGGCAAGTCAGGCACTTCTTGTGGTAGCAAGGGGGATTACACACCACTGGACTCCATGGGCATTGCAGTACCGGGGTGTCACAGAGGTCATGGGTGCCCTACCCTTTGGCTGGCCTGGGCAGCACAGAGGAGGCATGATTTTGGGCTATGTGTAAATTATCTAATAAAGTTCATGCATATGAATGATAAAACTCCATTTATTTTTAAGTATATTTTTAAATAGAGGGCAACATAAGTGTAAATCTCACGCAGCATTTGATCTCGTTATGTGAAGCTAATGCATCAGCGTCTGGTTCTGTTGTTGCCCAGGCAGTCCACACTGGAGCACCACACCATTGCATCGTGAAAAATATCACTAAAAGTCATATAATAATGTTAAAAGTTTGTGGTCATGCATTCCTAGCTGTCCGCGGCTGTACGGGGTTGGGCTGTGGATGGGTGATGTTGCGAAAGGTTTAGGATAGTCCAGCTGGGCTGGGCTGGGATTAGATGCTGTGAGGAGGGAGGGGCAACTCAGTGGCCAGGTGTCTTCAGGTATCTCATCTGATGGAAGGAAGGCCAAGGTTAATGCTGTCATTGATAAAGAATTGGCAATAGCCAGGCCTGGTGGTGCAACCCTGTAATTCCAGCACTCTAGGAGGCTGGTAGGCAGGAGGATCACGAGCTGAAGGCCAGATTTGGCAACTTGGCAACTTGATGAGGCCCTGTGTCAAGATAAAAATAAAAATGGTCTGAGGGTGTAGTTCAGTGCCAAGGCCCGGGCTCCACTGCAAGTACCACCAGAAGAAAAAGTGGCAGACTAATGGCAGGTAATAATCTTGGTGGTAGAAAGCCCCACTGCTGAGATTTCTCTTAGAAATTGCTTAATGGGAGCCAAAAGAGGACACTTTTAAAATGCTGGTTCTCCTGGATCTGCTCAGGGAATCCTGGAGACTCAGTCTAACTACATAGTCTGCTGTGGGTGGAGAAAAAGCTGCCCCTCCATGATAAAAGCTGAATCCGTCCAATAAGTTCCAGTAGCCACAGATTCCTCCTTCCCTTCCAGGGGGGCCTCTCCCCTCAGTGCACCATTCGCCATTGCTGCTAGGGAGGCGCCAGACCGAGAGGTCTTCCTCCTTCCTCCCCTGGACACCTGGAGTCAGGTGCCCTATGTAGATATGTTTCTGCCCAGTGACATGGGGGTCACCAGGCAGATTTATATGAGAACTGATTTGTGTTGCTTGAAGCCATTATATCCATGATGATTTGTTATAGCAACAACAGAAAACTTATAGCAGCCCCTCCCACGTTCCAGGTTATATGCTGGTTCCTGGGGGTGAATAAAACATGGCTGAGACATGGCCCTGTCACATCAGACTTGTAACCTCACTTGGAGAAGACCAAGGCAGTGGTGACCCAGCTGGTGGCTGCTTTGAGTCCAGGATGTCCCTCTTCTTTGTTCCTGCCTGTATAACCTATGACATCTTGTCAATCTGTGAAGGACGCAACAGGGCTCAAAACCAAGAAAAGAAGGAACAGAACAGAAATTGTTCATCTAAACGTCCTTGCACTCCAGTAAATCTTATTTCATATTAAAAATAATTATTTTTGGCCAACTGTTTGTTTTCGTATTATATGTCCACAATTTAACTCCTTTTTGATCAATTTTATCAGCAGTGGTGAGTTTAATGGCTTTGGATCCGAGTTGTCAGGTGTGAGGCTATGTTAGGCCCCTGTCCCAGAGACCTGATTACCCAAGATGGGTCACTGGGCCCGCGGCCTCCTGGAGGGCACCAGTGTGCATAGACCGGCTGGGCATGTCCTCTGGGGGATGCCACCGGGGCCCTGCTTTGCACTGATGGTTGTTCTTGCTAAAATAGTTAAGTCTTGGTTTTGTCATCATGGCATCTGTGGGAGCAGGAGAAGGGACAGCACAGGTTTCAGAGAAGAGACTGCAGCAGGAACACAGACATCAGGGAAAATGCGTAAGCAAGATGTCAGGCCAAGGACCTGCCTACCATCCTTGAAGGAAAGGCTCAGGACAGTGCTGAGGGCCAGGGAAAGGCAGGGGCACATTGCTATCTCTTGGGCAGGCTTCACTACGGTGGATGAAAGGGGTGTCACTTTATGAGACTGTGGCTCTTTTCAGGCCATGCCGAGGTGCAGTCATCCTCTGTTCCCTGGGTCTATGGTGGGATACATCATCCCCATGGTCCTCTGCCTGGTCCCTGGGGCCTGCTTCCTGAGGGGGCCTATTTCTTCCTCAGACCACCCCCGGGGCCAGAGAGGCACAATTACAGTGGAGGCTTCTTATTTTTATTTATTTATTTTTTTGTTATCACCTCCCTATGCGCTGGAGATACATTTCATGTGTGTGTGTGTGTGTGTGTGTGTGTGTGTGTGTGTGTGTGTGTGTGTGTGTTTGTGTGTGTGTTATGTTAGGCACTAAGCCCAGGACCTTCACATTGAGCTACATCCCTAGCCTATTTTTTAATTTTTATTTTGAGAAGGGTCTCACCAAATCATTAAGTTTCCCAGAATGGGCTCAAACTTGGAATCCTCGTGGCTCAGTCTCCCAGAGTACTGAGATTACTGGCCTATACCACTGGGCCTGGGTTGGAGATAGAGTCTTCATCTGCTGCTAGGAGTGCATTTTTCTTGGATTCTCTTGGGACCCAGGTCATTATATAAAAGTTAGACAGAAAATGGAGCCGGCGAGGTCTAGAGGACGGTGGCTTTGTAACCTTACTCAGACATGTGAGGAGCAGCCATGAAGGAGGCAGCTATAGGACCCCGGGTGACAGCCACGAGAACCCTGCCCTGCCACCGTAAAACTAGCCACTGCTCCTTGAAACAAACCCACCAGCCTTGGGTACCTTGCTTTTTAAGATGAGCTCATTCTTTTCCATATTCCTAAATTTTATATATCTTACCTCTTTGCATAGTTTATCTTCTTATGTTCCAGTTAGTTAGGTAGTTGGTGCCTAATGTGCGTACGTTTTTTAAGTGCTTTTCAGTTTGTATTTCTCCCAGTGACCCAATAAATCTATGCACTCATTTATTTGAGGGATGAGGAACCTTTCTCTACCAGGGGCCATTTGGATATTTATGACCTCATTCTTTAGTCATACAAAATTATGAACTACAAAATTAGCCTGCTTGCTGGGCTGGTAATTGCAGCGCACTGGGAGGCAGAATCAGGAGGATCACAAGTTCAGGAACAGGCTGGACAATGTAGTGACTCGGCAAGATCTTGTCTCAAAATCAAAATGTAACTCAGTGTAAAGAACCTGGTGTGAGTGCACGCGCGCATGCGCGCGCGTGCGCGCGCACACGCACACACACACACAAATTATCCTGCTATACTGCTATATTTGGTAAGACATTTAACTATCATATGATTAACTCACCCCTAATATGACAGTTGGTTTGTGGGCTGGACATTTCCTACCCCTTTCTATTCAATCATTATTGCTTTGTGAAGTCTTTGTGGCTGACGTTTTCATAGGAAAGAGATACAATTGGCTTTCTTGTAGGGTTTCTATCCAACTAGAAATAATGTGCAGACAAAGGATTTCAGGAGGGGATGGGTGCTCTGAGGGAAAACAAGGCCGAGGGAAGACAACCTGTGTACTCACGGAAGGAGCTGAGGAGGGGAGGTCTCTGTATGCAGTAGTGAGGTGAGTGGAGCTCCCTAAAACAAAGCTCATTGGGGACAGGGACACAGGCATTCTGCAGACCATGCTGCAGGGGAAGCCAGCAGAAACAGAGTCTTGTCCTCTGTTCTACAGAGATGATATTCTGGCTCTGCTGGCCAGAGAACCCAGGACCCCAGGGTACCTCACACCTGAAATCCTCCTTATGTTTTTGCATAAATTATGAAGAAATTTCCAGCTGAGGTAGATTTTAGGGAGACTTGGGCTGTCCAGAGGGTGGCTTCCACTCTCCACGGCCACTTGCAGGTAGGGTCAGCATATAGCTTGATATCCCCTTCTCTGAATACTGCTTAATATTTCTGTTGGTGGAAAGCAGCCGCTACAGATGGCTGGTGTGAAACACACTGCTCCGGAGCAAAGTTTTGACTTAGGGGCAAAATTAGCTGAGACGTTTGGTAATGAGCCACACAGCCCCCCGGTGGGGCAGGAATGAGAAAAATGTCACGATCCTGTAATATACCCAAGGTGGCTGAAGCATTAATTTACCAAATAGCAGGTTCTTTATATTTTGCACAAGGATTGCTCTGTCAGAACAACTAGTGCATAAAATATGAACAGGAGCAATTTTTTCAGGTAATGTAGGGAAAAATGTCATTTTACAACACTCGATAGAGCGGGAGGCCAGCAGCTGAGGTGGAGGGAGAAGGTGGTTCTTTGTCAGAAGACCGTGAATAGTATTGATACACGCAGAGGAAATATCTCTAGCTCGTCTCCGTCTTTCAGTTTTTATAATTGAGAATGCAAAATTTACAGATGCAAGGAAAATGTGTTAGGACTTTTGTATGAATGGGGCAGAAAATGGGGAAGGTGACTTAAATGATTGAGGCTAAATTTAGCCTTTCTTTCCTTTTTTCTTAAATAAGCCCACATAAACCTTCTTATGAAGTAAAAACAAAGTGAGTAAATGAAAGACAATTCTTTCTCAATTTAAGGAAAACTTGAAATTCCATTTCCAAAGAAAATGGCATGTTAGTCACATCATAGTTTTGTATTACACAATCATTTGATTCTGCTCCTGATGCATTTAAGCAGAAAGGCTTACGATGGCGGCTTCTGCAGATTAGCGACCTGGGCTGCTGAGCTAGCTGCTTGTTTCCGAGGTGCAGGGCAGGCCAGCTACCCAGGTGGAGGGTAGCTGAGGGCTCATCTGATGTTTCTCTGGTGAGGGCTCTCCTTCCAAGGTGTCCGCAGGTTTTTTAAATTGGGGATTGAGTCCAGGCTGTTAATCTCAGCATTCTTGGATGCTGAGGAAGATTGCAGGTTGGAGGCTGAGCAACATTGTGACTGAGTAAGACCTTGTTTTAAAATCAAGTCTAAAAAACTGGCTGGGAATGTAACTCATTGTGAAGGTCCTGGGCTCGATCTCTAGTACCACTACCAAAACAAAACAACAAAACAAACAAAAACAAAAAAAAAAGAGGAGAGAGAGAGAGAAGAGAGAAGAAAATGACATATTTTTCCTAAAATCAACTACTTTCTATCCTTCTAGGTCTCAGCTGGTCTGGTTGTCAGTTGCCTCTTAGTTTTGGGGCGAGGTGGGTGTGAACTTTCCGGGGGAGCAGCTTTTGTCCTTGGCTGTTTGTATCCACTTTCCAATCTGCCCTGGGCAGATAAGGAGGTATCAGTGCCCATCTGTGAGGCCCCAGGAGATCCGGCATTTCTCTGAGACTGGAGGCTTCAGAGAACACATCCCATGGCCTGATGCATTTTCAGAGGTTTTTGAGGCTACTCATGTGACCTGTTTTAAGTGCCCATCAGCCACATGTCCCCTGTAGTCACTACCCTTGTAAAGTTCAATGGTCAAGCGTACAGGTCTACCTGGCCAAGGACGGCACAAGATCCTGATCTTAGGAAGGTCCTCCTGGCCTGCTGAGCTGTGGCAGGAAGAAGGGTGCTCTCAGCCTGTCCTCATTGCACAGCCTGGCATGGGAAGCAGACCTGAGGCCTCACAAATGCCCCATCCTTTTTGCCTGTTCTAAATTCTTTCTATCTCCCCTATGCCCACACGGTGGAAATTTGGGAGTCAAGGGTTCTTGCATGCCTCTGCTTATCCAGGGCATGGATTGCTATGGACGCTGCCAAGCCTGTGTCTGGGTGTGGTGTGCTCTCAGGGAAATTGGAAGTAGCTCTGTGTGGATGTGTGAGTATAAGCAAATTGTGGTTTTATGTGTTTATAGATGAGTGTGTGCTTTGGTTTGGATCTGGAATGTCCCCCAACAGTCTTGTGTATTTAAATGTTGTTGATTACCTACGGACATCATGTACTGTTGGGAGGTGGGACTTGATGGAAGAGATTGGAAGTAGTGGATGCTTGGGGCTTGATCGGAAGAGATGGGTGCTGGTTCTGCCCTTCCGCCCTCCCTTGGCTCTGTTTATCATGGTGTGAAGAGCGCTTGCTCCAGCTACGCATGCATCATGTGTTTCCCCCATTACCAGCTGCCAGTGAATGGACTGAGATCTTCTGAAACAGTGAGCTAAAGTAGATCTTTCTTCCCTTAAGGATGGTTCTGCTGTACCAGCAATGAGAAAGGAATTAAGACAAAAACTGGTACCAGGAGTGAAGTCGTTGCTGTGACTTTATCCAACAATGTGGTTTGGAAGCCATTGGAACTGGTTTGTGTAAAGATCTTGGAAAGGATTTAAGGTGCTGGCTTGAAAAAACTTAGAACGCTGTAACCTGAGCTTGTTTGAAGACTCTAGTTGGAGCTCAGCAGATTAGAATGCTGATAGAAGTGTAGATGGTACAGGCTAGGCTCAAGAGGTTTTAGTTGAGACAAAGAACTTAATTAGCAACCGGTCCAGAAATCATACATGCTTTACTCTGACAAAAAGTATGTCATCATTTTATTTTGTCCAGAGTTTTGACTGAAACTGAGATTAAGAGTGGTAGGTTACTTTATCTTGTGGAGAAAATTTCCAAACAACCCAATGGTCAGACTGTTAGAGGGGCACTATTTGTGGTTTGTAGCCAGCTCTACACCGAAAAGCAGGAGAAAATGGCATAAAAGTACATTATTGTTTAAAGAAATTAGCATTAAAAAGAAGCCAAGTACTTGGAAGTAGGACTATAAAAAAGGTACTCTAAGACTGTGTCAGGAATTGATAAGACCCCGACCTTTGAGAAGAACCTTACCCTGAGAATTCAGCCCAAGGCAATCTGTACAGCCAAAGAGAAATAAACGTGCTAGCCTTCAGCCATGTAAGAACTCAGAGGCCTCAGCAGAAATTGTCTAAGAGGGCCAGACTACTGCTCAAGCCAGTGGCAGACCTTGGCCACATCCATGCAGTGCTGATTTCACAGGCACGCAGAGTGCAAAAGTTGTGAGGTTATGAAGGCTTTCACCCACAGTTCAGAGGAAGGCTTTGGATGCCAGGAAGAGTGCCCCTGGCACAGCAATTCCTGAAGTTGTGAAGGAGAAGCCTAAAATGCAATGGAGATGCGTTGGAGAGGCCAGGAACGTGGATTGTCTACTGAGGAAAGCTACTGGATATGAATGGAGCTAGCCCAAAGGAGAAGCTATAAAGATTGGAGCAGGAGTCAGTGCGGTAGGAATGGGGCCACCCAAGCCCTTTGGAGCTCACATCTCACCACAGTTTTCCCGGGGTGCCAGACACAGAGCTATAGAATTTAATGGAACCTCAGGATTTGGTTATCATCCTACTGGGTTTCATTTCTACTTTGGTCTGATTGTTTTCTATTCTCCTGTTCCTCTTTCTTGGAATGGGGGTGTTTACCCTGTGCTATTGGAGGTGTTTAACTTTTTTTTGATTTTCCCAAGGGCTCACAATGAAGAGTTTGCCTTGTATCTCAGAGGAGATTTTGTACTTGTATTTTTTTTTTTAGAAGGAACCGTTAAGACTTCGGCAACTCTTAAAGAAGGACTAGCGGCACTTAACATAAGGGGTTAGGCATGAGTCTTTAGAGGGTTGGGGCAGAATGTTTTGGTTAGGATCTGGAGCACACCTCACCAGCCTCATGTCTTTCAGTGTTGTGGATTATCTACAGATACCATGTGCTGCAGGGAGGTGGGGCCTGGTTGGAAGGTCAGATACATAGGGCTTGAGCAGCAAGAGTGTGTGCTGGTCCTGCCCTTCTTCTCACTTGGCTTTCTGTCTGCCATGGAGCTCTTTCTCTGGCTATGCCTCCACCCTGGGTTTCTACTATTACCAGCCACCCATGAATGGACTGTGACCTTCTGAAACTGTGAGCTACAATAAATCTTTCCTCCCTTAAATTATGAATGTCAGGTATTCTGTCCCAGCAATGAGAAAATAAGAAAGTGTGTGCGAGTGTTAGTGACTGAATGCAAGGACATATGGGCAGGAAAGATGTATTAGTTAGGGTTCTTTAAAAAAAAAAAAACAGACTAGACCACTTATTTGTAAAATTTTGCAAGGGGGGTTCATTGGGCAGGCCTAGAGTCAGAAGTGGAGGAGTCCAAATGCAATCTGGGGGATTAGAGAAGAGAAAGCCCCAAATGGCTGTCTGCACCTGGAAGAGCCAGAGAATTCAGTGACTAATCAGAGAAGGGAAGCTCATGATAGGGTACTCTGTTTGAGTCTCTTCTGGAGATTCATAGGTGACAACAAAAACTGAAGTTCTTTAGAAGAGACAAATACTTCTCTCCCTTTCCACTCTGTAAGGACTGCAAGCCTATTGGTGAGTGACACTTGTATCTGGGGTGGGTCTTCTTCCCTCAGTTTGCTGGCCTATATGTCAGTCATTCAAAGATACACCCAGAACTGTGTCTACTGATCTTTTAGGCATTTCTTAATTCATTCATGTTGACAAAGCATCGTTAATGGTCAAAATGAGTTGTGAGCAAGTTGCTGTGGAATGCATGTGGGAGTGAGCGTGTATGTTAACCTAATGGGAGTTTTGTGCCGTGAGGAAGGACCTCTTAGGTTTCCAGTCCTCCCTGGCATTCAAGGAGAAGAAGAGGGTGAGGACCACGAAGAGAGCAGGGCCAGCTCAGAGCTGCAGGCTACAAATAGGAGGACTGTATGGTCACTGGGAAGAATTCTTGTGTGACAGAGAGAAGTGAGGAGGTGGGTAGTGTTTTGTTTCTCTCTTCTGCATGTGGCTTTCAAGCAGTAGGGGACCGGGAAGTGGCCTGCCAGGGGTGAAAAAGAGGTGGAAAGTTCAGGTGGGCCACAGGCCCTGCAGTTTCAGGCTTCTGTGCACTTGGCCCTGAGTCCTGATTCCTGTCTTATCACCTCCACCATTCTTCTGAGGACATATGAGTGATCTCGTTTGTATAAGTGCAACTGTTCTGAAAGATTGGGAAAGGAAAGAACTGACTGCCTCATCTTGAATACAAAGATAAATGACCACTAAAGATTTGCAAAGCAAATGTTATAATCAAATTTCTACCTTAGATATTAAAACCAGAATTTTGTACTTTGATCCTGGTAAAAGAATTTAATAATGCGATTTGCATAGATGGTGAGACAAGGAAACCGTGTGTGCTTTACGATTGTCTGACCCCACTTTCAGTTGCCAAGTTTCTGTTTACCACAGTTATTTTGCTCCTGGATGATCTTATTAAGCCTGTGCACTGAGTGTGTCACCCTGCGTGGCCAGTGTCTGGCTGACTGCACAAGTGAGAAAGTGGGAGCTTAGGGGCTTCCTGGCTGTCCAAGTGATCAGGAGAGGTCTGGGCTTCACACGTCAGTGTGTCAGGTTTGCACGCCTCCACTGCTCCCTGCCTGAGAGCTGTGCCTTGCCTGCTGCACTGATCCTGCTCTGTGTAGAATAAGATTTCTGCCCAATCTTAGTAGCTCCTTGCTGGGAATCAGTATTTTGAAAGTAGGAACCCTGTGCATACTAGGCAATCGATAAATCTTTTTGGATTTGAATCCATTATAAAGGCATCAGGTAGTGTGGGTGGTTCAATCAGAAAAACAAGCATTTTTGGGTTCAAGGTAGGAGTTTGTGTTTAAATTCAGTGTCAGATAGAACTTGGTATTTGTAAGAAGCGGTATATGGCTGAGCAGCTACGCATGCAAATTCGTGACCTACCTCATGCAATAGTGGACAAATGTTGTTTGTTCAGACAGCAGTGCTTTAGTGTTATGAATTATTTAATTTCTCCTTCAACATGGAAAACAATTCAAACCTGATTGCATCTTGTTAAAATGTCAAGTGTGATATTTAAGCATTTTCTTAGCATCTGTGCTGGTGGGAACCAGGAGTTACTGGATAAATATATGCCAAGTCAGGATGTCGGTCTGTAAAGATCCTTCAGAATGCAGAAGGGAGGCAAGAAATAGAGACTTAAGAAGGTTACTATATCTGATATCTGGATATTTGGTGCATTGATCACCTTTTTGTTGCTGTGACATAATACCTGACACCCATACTTAAAGGAGAAGAGGTTCAATTCAGTTCAGGTCTTTAGGGGATTCAATCTATGGTGGGTTGCTTACAATGCAAGAATATCATGGAATGAGAGTGTAGTGAAGGAAAGCTGCTCACCTCCAGGCAGCCAGGGTGCAGAGAGCAACAGAGAGAGAGAGAGAGAGAGAGAGAGAGAGAGAGAGAGAGAGAGAGAGAGGGGGAGAGGGAGAGAGAGAATGCTAAAAGGAGGGAGACTGAAAGGGAGAGACACCCTTCCAAGGCATGCACCAGTGGCCCACCTCTTCCTACCAGGCCTCACCTTCTAATGGCAGATTTAGCTATGAGCTGTTATCCCATTCATGGAAGAGTCCATTGAGGAGTATAGCGGCCTCATGACCCAATTACCTTCCGAAAATTCCACCTTTGAACATGTGAGAATTTGTGGGCCAGTCTAGACCTAAGCCATACATTTGGAAACACCTGTCACCTGTTCACTGAGTAGGAGCAGTGTCTCCAGGACTCACTGGAGCCGTGAGAGCTACAAAGGTACCTGCCTGCAGAGTCTCGGGCTGGATGTGGGGCACTGTGACCGTGACCTGATAAGGACAAGTTCACCAGCAGTACAGAACATGTTTCCAGGCTAACATCTGTGACAGCCCTCCTGTACTGATACTATTGAGACCCATTTTACAAACTCATGAACTGTCTGACAAGGCTTTACAAGGAAACCAAAGTTTACAGTCAGATATTCTGACTTTTGAATGCGCGCGCGCGCGCGCGTGTGTGTGTGTATTTTCCCTGTGGGTACCGAGAATCGAATCCAGGGCTTTGTCGCTAAAAGACCACTAGACCACTCCCTCCCCCCCGACACACACAACCTTTATTTTAAGCCAGGGTCTTACTAAGTGGTTTGAATTTGTGATCCTCCTGTCTTAGCCTCCCAGAGGGCTAGAATTGCAAGCTCCCACCACCTAGAAGACCCCGTCTCAAAAAAAAAAAAAAAAAAAAAAAAAAAGGAAGGACACAAGCACATACCATGATGGTCAACTCGAACATGTGCTCCTTGTTCTACCCAAGCTGTCTGTCTTTGAAGTCTAAAATCAATCTGAAAATCCATTTAAATTGTGCATTCCTCATTAAAATACATGTGCATTTAAATACTGTACATACATGTGTTATTCACCTGTCTTCAAAATGTTGACATAATTTGATAAGTTTCATGTGTATGATGTGATCTTCCCTTTCCTTGGTCTCTCAGTCTGTTCTGTGAGCTCAGGCAGGTCTGGACACCTGGGTCTGAGGTGTTGCTAACCGTCCGGGTTCTGGCTCTGTAACACAGGTGGACCTGTTGGGCAGAAAGCTAAGGACTTCAGTTGTGTTTTCCTGATGCTCCTTACAAAGGGTGCCTCTGATGAGAGTCATTCTTGAAGCCTGGGATTTTCCCACATTCTTTGAGGCACCTTGGCTGCCAAACTGATACTGTCTACACACAACCAAGTCCTTTGTGGAAGGAGCAGTGGGATTAACATCTTCTCAAAATACAGTTTCAAGAAAAAATTTTTATTACCTAAAGAATGGTTCTGTGATCTTCCTGCTTGGCCCCCAAGTGGCTCTGAATGAAAACTTGTGCTCTATCCGTCCTCAGACTGACAGATAACCACACACAGCTTCCATGCATCTGGGGAAAACCCGATCTGTCAGGTATTTTCCACCTTCTCTGAGTGGTTTCAGATCATTTTGAGTATCTCGTGTGCATTTGCAAGTGGGATTTGCTGTGTGGCTTCCTAAATCTTGTCTTGGAAGTACGTGGGTGTTGAACTATCATGTAAATGCGCGAGTGCTACCCTCCTCACACACACCGTCCCTGACGCTGTGCTGGTCTTGAAGTGACTTGGATGCACTGATACCCTCTCTGTGTCCAGAGGCACCTTATGAAGCAGTGATTGGTAGATGATAACAGGTAACTCCAGTTCACTGAAGACTTCTGGACATGAAGCATTATTTAGAACACTGCCATGTATACTTGCCTGTGATTCTCTATGACTCCTTTTGTGTGACAAGAGAGGGTTTCACAAGCTTGTAACTGACCTTACACATAGCCTGCACATGTTGAAATATTTACCATAAGGTCCTTTACAGAAAAAAAAATTGTAGACAAAGGAAGCAAAAAGATTGAGAGCACTATAGAAATTTATATTTAAAATAATGCAGCAGAACTGGCTAATTGTTTCAGTCACTTTTCATTGCTGGGACACTATGCCTGACACCCACAACTTGATAGAGAAAAGTTTTGTTTCAGCTCATAATGTGAGGAGGTCTCAGACTGTTCGTGGGCAGATGGTGTTGGGGGGAAGGGTCTGACAGAGACCTACTCACAGGAAAGCTGTTAATGACATGGCAGGACAGGAAGCCACAGGAGAGAGGAAGGGCAGAGCTAGTGTATACCCTTCCAGGTCGTATCCTAGTGGCCTTCCCTTTCTGGGTCAAGTCCCGGTGACTGCCCTTCCAGGCAGGCACCACCTTTTAACAGTTCAGGAAAACAATGGATTAACCCCACAATTAATTCCCTTTCCAAACACTAGGCTTTTGAGGTAAATTCCAGATCCAAACCGTAACCTTACATCGAATGGGCACATCTTGGTGGTGGCAAGGACGTGTAGGGGCTTGTGAAGAGTTCTACTATGAGTCAGGAACATGGCTTCCCATGCTGTGCAGTGAGAAGGTCCTTTAACTCCGTAGAAGTTCAATCCCAGAATCTGAAGCCATTTCACCTCCAAACACACAATGGTGGCATCACCTAACCTGTCAGAGTGGTTGAGAAGTCAAGAGAAATGGGGGGCTGAATTTCTCCATGAAGTGTTGTTTTGTGGCATGTGAGGACAAAAGCTGTGTTCAGCACTGGGCGATGATACTTCTCAACAGCTATTTGCCCAAGGATTCATTTGAATGAACAGTTCCCTAGCCCTCCTGACCTTCTCTAAGGTAAGCTTTTGGAGTATTTTTTCCTAATACATAATATATATATATATATATATATATATATATATATATATATATATATACCATATACATGTGCAATACATATTATTTACAATGGACTTGAGTATTTTGTGCACGTACACATCACATCAATATTGCAAACCCCCCCCCCCCATTTTTGGCTCTCCCCATCCACTGTAACTCCCACTATCACACCCATTTGGTTCTATAGAATGCCTGTATTCTGAGTTTCCCAAATCAGAGAAACCATGAGATGTTTAACATATTTGATCTGCATCTGACTCACTTCACCCTTCAAATCACCACTCTAGCTCGGCTTCCCACCCCTAGGATGGGCTGCAGTGGCCGTATTCTTTGGGTCCAGCAGAGCCCTTTACTGGGGTGACTTGCCAAAAGCTTTATTTTTTTTTTGGTATGTTACCATATCTTTGTTGAGATTCTTTAACACGACCTCACCCACCAGTCCTTATAAGAAACAAATTATAACAATGAAATTCATAAGGCTAGAAAGTTTGAGAAAGAAAAAGAGGTTGAATTTCATATTTCTTAGCTGAGTATTGAAAGGTAATTGTTTTACATTCAAAAGACATTCAGGTTATCATTTAATATATCAGTTTTCTTAAGATAAACTTACATTCAAGACCAATTAAGTGAATTGCTACATTAAATGAGCTTAAGTCTATATCGAATTACTACATTAAATGAACTTACATGTATATCACAAATATATTACACTTGAAGCAATAGATATAGTGGTATGCTTAGTTATTTCAGATTTTTAAATTTTTCATAAATTATTTACTCACATTTCACTAATTACTAACATTTTGGCAGATTTGGTTTATCATTTTATCTACCTAAATATCCACAACTTCATGCATACATATTTTAAGAGACTTTATACCAATTTGCCAGGATGAATATAATTATTATGTTTTGCAAGCTAATATACTATTAAAAATAATAATTACTGAGGAAATTTCACAGATTTAACAAGACAACTAGTACTGATTTAGAAGGATACGAATCAAAGGATTCAAATATCAATTTTTTTTATTAAACTTCTCTTTAGATGTTTCCTTTCCTCCATGTTTTCTGGTGCTGCTTATCTCTCCCCCTTTCAAAGATTTCTTCAAGTATTTTCTGCAATGCTGGGAGAGTGGTCACAAATTTCTTTAGGGACTCTTGGTCATGAAAAATGTTCTCCTTCAATTTTCAGGGATAATCTTCCTGGATACAACAACCTGGGTTGACACTTGATGTCTTTTAAAGCTTAAAAGATCTTGCTCCAGGCTCTCCTTGCCTCTAAAGTTTGCATTGAGAAATCTGCCAGATGGGTTTGCCTTTGTAGAATAATCTCTTGCTGCTTTTAATATTCTCTCTTTATGTCTTATTTCTGAAGTTTTGATTAGGACATATAGTGGCGAGTGTTCCTGTCTCAGCTTCCTGAAGGCGGGGATTACAGGTGTGAGCCACCACGCCCAGCTTACCTGGTACTGGGGATTAGCACTTGCTAGGTAAGTGCTTTAACCACTGAACCATTCCTCCAGCCCCTCATTTTAAATTTTGGAGTCGTGACTAATTATGGCATTTGCTTCCTCAGCCTTGTCTTCAAGGTCTGAAATTCTGCCCTCACAGTGTTCAAGTTGACTTTCCCTGCTTTCAAATGAATTTTTTATATCATGAATTTCAGCAAGATTTTTTTCAACATTTTCACTTCTCTATTAAAATGTTCTTTTATAGCTTGCATTTTCTTATTTATCTCAGCCAAGGTTTTTATGGCTTCTATGTGCTCAGAGATCTTGGTCTCCATTAAGACCACTATTGTTTAGTAAGGTCCTCTTTAAGCCCAGTGATCAATGCTTGCATTTCTTTGAGAATATAATGTTTGAATTGGCTATTTGACTCCTTTATTTGCTTTGTGACTTCCTTCCCTATGAGCTCCACTATTTCAGGGCCCAGGACATTAGGGGTCTCAGGCATCTCTGTGGGTGTCTTCTTGCCTTGTCTTCTTCCCACGTTTCTGGTGTTGAGGGGCTTCACTTTAAAGGCCCAGCTGAGAGGTTTCTCCGAGTGAGTATGAGGGTGTGTGGGGGGTTGGGGGTGGGAGCTGAAATTCCTCTGAGTTCTGTGCTGGGAGTAGGCAGTGAGGGAGGACCTAACAGTCTGATGGCCTCTGAGGTGTCATGATCACTCCCACGCCCTCAGCAGCACTCTTCCCCCCAGTCCTGGCTTCCTTCCCTGGGGGGTTGGACTCTCCACCCTTGGAGGCGCTCCCATTAAACCTGAGCTGTTCAGGGTGTCAGTGGTCTTTCTTTCCTCTCCTCTCCACAACTGTCTTTTGTGCCAGTTTCTTCCTAGGCACTATTTAAGAGTGACCCCAAAAACCCTGAGGCACTCTTCTGAGCTTTCTTTTACTCTAAATAGTTCGGTCTTAGGCTCTGTATTATTATTATTATTATTTTTTAGTGGCTCCTACTTATATGTCATTGCCAATTGTAGCTGCTGAGCACTGCTTCTGATCTAGGCCCCCGGAGGCCTTTTCTAGGGCGAGCTCACATTGCGTTAATAGAATGCACTAACTACATGCTTGTTTTTGGAGGCTGGAGCTACTAGCTGCTGTCAAATTCCATTTCTCCCGGATCTGCACTTACCTCAGTCTGAGGTTCTGGTCTCCAGTGTTTCCCTCCATCTGTGCATCCCGGCAGCTCAGGGTAGTGGTCAGTTGGCTGCTCTTATCCTCCACTTGTGATGTCTTTGAAATTTCTGCCTTTGCCATGGCCTCCTTTAAGTTGTTGGGGGGCACTCCTTCCTTTCCTAGCTCTGTCAGAGGTTCCAGGGTCTGGCCAGACTTTCCTCCACCTGCTGGTGGCTTCCAGTTGTTAGCAATCGGCCTTGGGCAGCTCCAATGGCTGCTGTTTTTGCCACACTTCTGATATTCCTTTGGGATTTCTGAATTTCCCCTGGCTTCCTTTCAATGGTTGGGATGTTCCTCCCTGTCCTAGCTATATTAAACAAGTGGTTTTTTACTGTATTCTCAACTTTTTAAGTTGGTCTACAAGGAGACATTGTGCAACTTTGTTACTCACCTGCCATCTTGACTGGAAGTGTGGAATATTTTGTTACATCATATATTGATTATAAATTTCAACTCTAAGTATGGGAGAGAATTACAAGCCATTAATTCTGAAACCAAGGGCTGGAAATCAACAGTATAGATACCAAAGCCACAAGAGAAAAAAAAGTACTGCCTAGTTGCAGCTGTGCTGTGTATTTTTTTGAAACACTTGAGTTAGCCAAGTAATTTTCTAATTTCTCTTTTTGTGTGTAGTGTTTGGCAGTGGACACAGTGTTAGAGAGCTGAACTTATAGAACCATCACAAAGTTGGGTAAAATCTGTATTAAAATAAAATGAAAATGAATATTCAGTATGGATTGCACATAAGAATCCATAAAGATTTACTGCCCTTATTTCAAACATCATTGAAATTAGACTTAATTATCTGTGCAATTTGCTGGAAATAGCGTTTTTGATCAAGTATATGTCATTAATTTTAAAATAGAAATGTACCAAGCTGAGTTTCAAAAAAATTCTCTCCTGAAAAATGTAATTTCTAAATTGCTTCTTTGAAAAAAATCCTCTTTCCTCTTCTTCACTCTGAGCGGTTAGTCACCCCAGCTCTGTGCCAGCAGCCAGATCTTTTTTGTTTATTTGCTTATTCTTTTTAGACTATGGCGATATTGAGTGGCCAGATGGGTTTAAGCAAATGCCTAAAATTCTCACGTTAGAGGAGGTAACAGCTTGGTTCTTCAATGATTTTAGACTCTTAAAGGACATAGGTTAATAGCTTTTTATTATTGGACTTTTCTTTGGGGAAAAGCAATCTTATATTTTCTCAGGATATGCCTATGTCCATACCACACAGAGGAGTGCTGAAATTTATCAAGTTAATGAACTTGGATCTTTCAGCTGAGCACGCAGACCCGCAGTGCACTTTTGTGATGGCTCATTTTCTATCAAGGTGACAATGTTAAGTGTTGGTGTTCAAAGCTCCTGAGGCTGGGATTTTTTTTTTTCCCCCAATGCTTTCCTTCTGGTGTAAATATATTTCATGGAAAGGAAACACATGGGCAGAGTGGTGAGACTTCTCCTTGTGAACTACATGCTCTGGGCCAGAAGGTTCTCAGATATGTTAGTATTTTGCCCTCTAATCTCCCTGGTCCCCTGCACCTAGTACGGTTCCCTGTGGCTCCCAGAGTCTGTTCTCTTCAGTGTCTATCCAATGACGTCCTTAATGTGAGAATCTTCTGCTCTCAACAGAATCCCTAGTCACACAGAACTGGGTTGGACTGTCCCTTTCCATGGGGGAGTAAGGATGTGCAGGTCTGGGACCAATGGCATGCCCGGTAAGATCTTGATCACATCAGGCCACTTTGGTGGTTCCAATATGCCTAGGGGAGTGGTCACTTCCTGGGAAGGATTCATTCTAAGTGAGTCCAGGAGGCATGCTGGGACCAATGTCAAAGAGGAAAAGGAGGTGCATGGCGTTTATTTCTTGGCTTTATCCACGAACTTGTGGGTTCATGTTTGATTTGTAAGTGTGAGTGTGTTTGATAGGGGAAGGGTGGGAGTAAAAGAAGGGGGAGAAACGGAGAGAAAGAGAGAGAGAGAGAGAGAGAGAGAGAGAGAGAGAGAGAGAATTAACATGAGCATGAGTGAGAGAATGAAGTAGAACTATGAGGTATGATTAAAATAAACAATGAGTGTTTAAATAAAACTATATTTTACACTAAATGACACATTGTTATTAAACAAACTTCCCTCAGATTAGTCCCATTGGCCTCAAACATACTTATCTTTTTCTTGCCATTTTCTGAAATGGTTTTGGAAAGGCTTTTTCTTGAGTGTTTTTAGTAGGTTTGATTAAAAGTTTTGGTGAATGCTGCTGCTGAGCACCACCCAATAAAAGGGAGGATCATACAAATATTAAAGGGATAGGGGCACAGCTCAACAAACAGAGCACTTACCTGTCCAACAGGGCCCTGGGTTTGATTCCCCAGCATCACATAAGCTGGTGGTGATGAAGGCCTGTAATCTCAGTACTGAGAAGGCTGAGGCAGGAGGATTGCCATGAGTTTGGACTACATGGTGAGTAAAGGACCAGCTTTGACTGCAGGGTCGGATCCTGTCTCAAATAAGACAAAATAGATAACAACATTGCAGTGTTTTTTGGGAGAGTCTAGGGAAAGGCTACTGCATTCAGGTCAAGAAAGAGCTTATACATGCAGCAGAGAGAAAAACAAATGCACCCAGAGAAATGCAAAAGATCGTTGCTATTCAAAGCGCTGAGCTGCAGAACCATTTGTTACAGAGCAAATGCTGACCGTAACAAGCTGCTATATGGAAATTACTGTTTGCTATTTGGGATCTATATTCTGTCACTTTGGGGAACATTGCCTGTCTCTAAAGAGCTCAAAGAACTGTTATCCTGGCAGCTGGCAGGAAAATGCCTCTTAAAAAGAGTGTTCTTTTATAGATGAGGAGGTGGTGTCTTGAAAACTGATTTGGGACAGAAAGAGAGATCTGTGGTGCTGAGATAACCAAACTTGTATCCGTGATTTAGCAATAGGGCCTGGCAGGCTGATGAGGAGACCAGAGTGGAGCGTGGACTGACTTATGACAAGGTCTTAAGGACTTTGACACAGAGAGGCTCTTTTATTTGTAGAAGTCTCAGCAATGCACAAAGTCCTCTAGTGAATGTTTATTTAGATACCTGGGCACCCAGGGACAAATGGATTGCAAGAAATTTAGGTGCATGATGGAACTGGGGTTTCCAACATATTGAAGGTCTCTTGCTGCTGTTGGTGGGGAAGCTTGTTCTTCCAGCCCCGACCAAAGCTCCATGGGCAGCACACACCCCCTTAAAAGGCTTCAATATGGGTCCAAACCAGAGAGCAAGGAAAATGGTGGCCACCATGCTCTAGCTACGGGGTTTGTTAACACTCGTGATTGCTCCAGTGGGCATCAGAGCTGACAGGTGGTGAGATGCAGTATCAGGAGGAGAAGGCAAGAGAGGATATAAAAACAGCCCTGGTAATGTGACTTTAATCCTAAACTTGGTGCTAGAGAGAAATGAGGAAACAAAGGCATGCAGAGAAAGCCCTGAATGCTGACAGTAGTATCACTTGGCTGAGACAGAAGATGACACAGATCCGGGAAGGGACTGTTAATTTTGAGGTGAAGAATTCAGTGATTTTTTTTTTTCTGGCTAAGTCAGCTACTGATCAGAATACATCCAAATTAAAGTTTTCATTTTTTAGAAAATGGACTCTGATGAAGTAAACGACCATTTATTAACACCCTTCTGAATAGTTGCATGCATCTGTATCCATTTTCTATTGCTGTGTACGCTTCCTAGCCTAAGCCAGCTCATGTTGCTTCCAAGTTTCTGGGTGTTAGACGGTTGGGAACCAGTCGCCTGGGACCTCTGCTCAGTGTCTTAGCAGGTTGAAATGAAGGTATCACTAAGCCTGGGCTCCTTTTCAAGGCCCGGGGTTCTCTTCTAAGCTTGCTTTAGGTTGATAGAATTCATTTCCTGTGGCTGTTGGCCAGGCCTGCCCTTCGCTTACCTATCCAACAACTGCCTCGTGCAGTGACCCCAGACAGCTTTTCTTCCAGGTTGGTACCTGAGATTCACATCCATAAAGTCCCTTGGCATTGGGATGGACTCACACAGGACAGTCTCCTTTTGATTACCAAAGATGGCAGGTTGGTTCCTATGTACAGAGATCTCACCACACTCTGAGGAGGGGCTCTGCAGAGCGAGTATCTGGGGAGAAGGATGACATCTTGGGTGCCATCTTGGATCCTACCTCCCACAGCTTTTGTATGTAACTTACTCTCAGTTCTTGGAAGGGTGCTGCCTTATCCATTTATATTGCTATTGTAAAATGTTTTAGACTGGGTAGTTTATACAGAGCATAAATTTAAGGAAATATTTTCAGAGCCTGGGAAGCCCAACGACAAGGGGCCAGTGTACCATGTCTGATGAGGGCCTTCTTGCTGTTCTTTGAAGGAGAAGAAAAGAGCAAAAGAGCCTCACTGGTTCCTGGATTCTTTTTCCCCTAAGGCTCTAATCCCATGCACAGGAGCGAAGGCTTTATGATATAATTGCCTTCCAAAAGGCCCACTTCTTAATATTATCTCACTAGTGGTTAAGTTTCAACACAGGAATTTGGGAAGGAGACATATTCAGACCATGGCAGTCACAATCAGTTTACATTTTATTTTCTAGGCTTTCCTAAGAGAACTTAGAAGGATCTATTGTTTCTCTAGGACTTTGTGGCCCATGTTGTTGTCCTTCCTTGGAGCATTTCAATCAAAGGTCAGACTGGTTTTCAGAGTTGAGGCTCTGAAGCTTACTTTTCCCAGATGAATTGGGTGAAAGAAGAATTTCCCCCTCTTCTTTGGCTTTGTGCACTGTCTTTTCAGTTCCATGAAGTTGAAAACGAAAGTATTGGAGTAAATAACCAAGAAACAGTGCTCTGTATTCAGAAGTCATCCTTTAGGTGACAGAAAGGGCCATCATGGAGGCTAACAGGGACAGGTTCACCAGGTGAATGCCCATCTCATGCTGTCTTAGTTACTTTCTTGTTGCTTAAAGAAGGAAAAGTTTATTTTAGCTCAGTTTTAGGAGATCTCAGTCCATTCATGACTGGCTGGCGATGGGGGAAGCTCCTGGCAGAAGCCCCGCCAGAGAGAAGCTGTTTATAGCTTTGCAGTGGAAAGCAAAGAGAGGAGAAAGAGAAGGAGAGGCATAAGGAGAAGGGGAGAGAGAGAGAAAGAGGTAGAGACAGAGAGAGAGAGAGAGGAAGGGCAGACCTAGTAAGGGAATTATATTCTTCCAGGTCATGCCCTTCCCTGTGACCCACCCCTTCCAGGTCATGTCCCAGTGATCCATTCTTCCTGACTAGTCCTCACCTCTTAGCGGCACAGGAAATCAATGGATTACCTCCTATGACTGAATCACCTTCCAAGCCATGAGGCTTTTGGGGGTCACTCCAGGTCCAAATCATGATACACGCTAACTTGGCTTCATGGAAATGTGAGTGTGGTAGTCTTGTCATGTGGCCATCCTAGTAAACACCTACCGAGGAAAGTGACTGCTCATGAGGTTACATCCTGCTGGATCCTCCTGAGCCTCTCGGGATGACAGCCTCATCTTTTTTCCTTCTGTTCCTAGGCATGCTGGGCTCATTTAGGAACGCAGCGTGTTCAGACTCCATCTCAGCCTCGATCTGCAGCCAGTGCTCTGAGCACCGAGGTGACTCAACGAGGTAATTAACGCCAACCATGAAACAATCAGCATGTGTGGGTGATCAAGTCTAAATAATTCAGAGAGAGATACCTGATGTGTTTGGCATGTTTAGCTGGAGAGTTTTACCTCGTTTGCCTTTACGACAGTCTCTGAGACTCCGGGTTGGTTTGTAGATTATGAATAATGAGAATATTACTCATGCCCTGAAAGCATGACATTTGCAAATCACATCATCGCTCCAGCCTTAAGAAAATACCACGTTATTCTACTTGGACATATTTTATTTTCAGGAAGCAAAGCAGTTATCTCTGTTGGTTCACCTCAAGGAGCCTACAACTGATGGGGCATTATCATATTCCATAAATAATTTAGGCACGAGTGTCATTACAGGTATAAATCAAAAGGACAACTTCTGCTTGCAGATTTGCCCATGTTTATAAATTTATATTGTGTTTAGTGAGGAAGGATATAACCTGAGAACTCTTCAAATGACTTAGATCTCTCTGGCAACTGGGAGCCAGGCAGCAACCACAAAGCTGTGACTTCGTTGGCTGGTGTTAAGAAGCCAGTGTTACTGCATGAATGGGAGAAGGATTAAACCTTAAGAGCTGGCTGTGCTCTCGATTGTTGCTTCTGGTCAAAGAATCACCTGGAGGCATGTGGCACACACACGGCTGCCCCTTGCCCTCTCTTGAACTTCTGATGCATTTGCATTTCTGACCAAGTCTACATGGTGCTGACCCTACCTTCAGAATCACTTTGATAAAGAGCAAAGGATTCCAGGGAGCCACGCACACTCATATTTATAGCAGCATGACTCATAACAGCTACATCTCTGAAGTGGGCTATATGTTCATGAATTGATGAATGGATAAGGAACACGGGGTATCAGTACACAGTGGAGTACTACTCATCCATAAAGGAGGGTCTAGTTGAGTTATTAGTCAGAAAATTGGCATACCTTGAGACCATAATGCTAAGTGAGATAAATCAGACCCAGAACGCCAAGTGTCACATGGAGTTCCTTACATGAGAAAACCCCAAATATAAATAATTTAAGGAGCAAAATAAAAGAAAAATTCTTGAAAATAGGGAGGTAGACTGTGGAGATGGGATCTACTGATGGGGGAGAGAGAAAAGGGAAGTTAATATGATTAAGATGAAATATGTGTACAAGCCAATTCTCTAAGATGACTATAATTATTACATATCATGACTATATACTAATAAGATGCTAATGATGGGAGAATAAAAATAATACAATGTTCTTCACGGAAAGGAAGTTGGTCTTTTCTTCAGGGAACCACATCAAGGGAGCTGATCTGTGGGCAAATTCGGCTTTGACGTAAGCTGGGTCTGATTCCAAAGGAGGAGCCAAAGAGGAGCATGAGACGGGGCAGGCTGGGCGCTCGGCGGACAGAGGAGCCCGCTGTCTGGGAGGCCTGACACAGCGTGGGACTGCGGGGGCCAGGGCACAGGGCACGGTCTACAGCAAGATGGCGGCTGGCCTGGACTGGACACAGCTACTCACAGGTTTACTGAGGTTGGGAGGGGCCAGTAAGTTCCTGGAAATGGTGGTGCCTGATGTTCAATTAGCAGATTTCTTAATCAGTGCTGACCTTCTTCCCCCTCATCCTGTTATCAGACGGGAGTCTCAAGGTCCAGAGCCAAGGTCTTGGTATCCAGAGCAACGAACTGAGCAGGACCCACAGCAGCAGTAACAAAGGCAGAGATTTAATAAAGGGCAAGTCCCCTCCAGAGAATAGGAGCTGGCCAGTGAGGAAGGCTCATGGCCCTAATAGGAATAGGTATTAAGTCTCAAGTCTCTCTCTCTCTCTCTCTCTCTCTCTCTCTCTCTCTCTCTCTCTCAGATTCATCCTAGGACCTTTACCCTAAACTATATCTTCTCACCATTTCTTAATTTTCAACTTGGAAACCGAGTCTTGCTAAGTTGCTAAGCTGCCCAGGCCAGGCTCAGACTTGTGATCCTCTTGCTTCAGCCTCCCAAAGTGCTGGCACTACAGGCCTGAACCACTGAGCTCCTATGGTCCTGGGATTACGGTAGAACCCAGGGTTGGAGATGGATGGGAATCATGGCCCAGTGCAGTACTTGACTCCACCTACCAGTCAGGAGGTGGAAGCTTTGAAAACGCAAACTCTTTAGGGAACATGTAATGGTGCCCCGAGCCATGGCAGGGGAAGGGTTAAACTGGAACTCAAGTGAGGTTGGACACAGGCTGAGGTTGTGTCCTTTTGGCTGGGCATGTGGCTGGTGCCTTTGGGGAGCAGGATGACCTTCGTTTGCTAGATTTCTGAGGTGTTGTGATGTAGTTGTCCTTGCCCTCTCTGGTTTTCAGTTCTTGCCCCAGTGACCACCTGTTGTTTATTCATCTTTACCTCCTACCTCATCACCACTTTCACCATCAGCCTCGACCCCAATTTTGCCAGGAACCTGACGTGTCCTAGAGCCCCATTTCGTCTTTTAGGATCTCTCTTCCCAGAGCATGTGTGGTATACACACCTGCAGCAGGTCATGCTTCCCAAAGGCTTCTAAGAAACCCAGATTCCAGACCTCCAACCCAGACTCCCAGGTCCGGTCTGGATTTCAGCAAGATTACCAGTGACATGCTTGTCTCAAGGCTGGAGAGAACCTGTTTAAGCACAGCACCTCCTGGGATATTTGCTAAACACCCAGAGTCCAGGCCTGCCCCTAGCCCTCAGAGGCAACTTGCTGGGGGCTGCTGGCACCCAGAGAGCGGTCACAATATTTGTGTTTTACAGGAGGGCTAGCTGATCCTATAACCAGGCAAGGCTGTGAGGAACCTTCTTTGGGAAAAAAGGAGAACTCTTCCCACGTTTGGGGTAAACTGAGGCGTGGGCAGGATGGTGCCATAGTCAAGGATAAAACTTGAACAGAGAGCAGGAATTTGGAATAAAGAATAATGGAAACAAGGGACTGCTGCCAGGAAAGGGTCTGGGTTCCCTGGGAACACTCATTCACAAAAGCAGGGGCATTTGGCAATACCTGGAGGCATTGTTTGGTGGTCACAAATGGAAAGCACTACCAGCACTAGTGGGTGGAAGCCAGAGGTTCTGCTGAACATCTTGTAGTACACAGGAAAGCCCCCCAGCAGAGCATCAGGCCAGCAGAGGTCTCAGAAGAGCTGAAGCCCTGAAACGCAGCGTAAGGGCAGAGGTGCTCATGCGTGACCGGGACCTTCCCTGTCAGTATCTCCTGAGAAGACTGAGCTTCCATAAGAGACTCACTGAAGCAGACCCCACAGGGTGAGGGGTCCAGAATCAGGTGACTCTGCTACAAAGTACCCTTAGAACACTAGCAGAGGCAGGCAAGCAGCCCTGGGGCACATTATGGTCCTTATAAACTGTAAGTCGCATCAGGCCTGCTGACACGGGCATGTAATTCCAGCACTCAGGGAGGTTGATGCAGGAGGATTGGAAGTTCAAGACCAGCCTAGGCAACATGTTGATTTAGCAAGACCTTAGTGGGCTGAGGATGTAGCTCAGCTCGAAGGCCCAGGGCTTGATCCCTAATACTTCAAAAAAAAAAAAAAAAAAAAGTTAAGTCAGAGGAGAGGTTGGCCCTAGAAGGCTAGAATACTGGGATACTTGGGTTCAGCTGCAGATACCATCCACTGTTACTCCATGTCAACTTTTCTGGGAAAGTGGTCCTCAGGGAGTCCTGCAAAATATGTCTTCCTGGGTGCCCTTGAACACCTGGTGCTCACAGGCCCTGGGAGGCCACAGGTCCTGCCTGCTGGGGAGGGCTGCCTTGCACCAGCGGGAAGGCTGAAGCTTCCCTTAATTCCTTCTTGGACTGCAAGGAATACATTTTTGCATTTTAAAGGTACATTTGATATTCAATTTAACCTGATTTCATGGCTATATCACAGTGGAAATATGTATCCTCAGGGCCATAATTTTGCCACTTTCTTGCACACAGTCCAGAACACTCTGGGGAGGCACATTGGGCCCTGGTTGGGCAGCAGCTAGGAGTACTTATTTTTAAGTTGGGCTACATCGTGCTTCCATCTTCCCCAGCCAGAGAAATTCATTATTATTATTATTTTATTATTTGTACTAGTGATTAAGCCCACATATCCCAGAGTCCCAGCCCATATTTTAGTTCTGATTTTGAGTTAGAATCTCACTAAGTCTCTAAGTTGCTCAGGCTGGGCCCAAACTTGCTCTCTTCCTGCCTTAGCCTCCTAGACTGTTGGGATTTCAGGCCTGCAGTACTAGGCCTGATGCTTTTTTTCTTTAAAGTTATGTGAAAGTCTCTCAGCAAAAAATGAGGGAGATGACTCTGACTGGCAAGGGAGCTTCTGGGGAGGACCCAGTTCCTTGCCTTCCTTTGGCTCTGGGTCCTTGGCGTCAGGGTACGTTACTGGTTAGACCCAGTTACACGTATGTGCCCTTCTCTTCTCTTTTCTCTTAGGTGGAGCTTTCTCTAGTTCCCATGAGGCCAGACAGAGAGCACTGGAGCCACCTCCGTTTCTGAGGGGATGTCAGAGATTATGTCAATTTGAGGCAATCAGGACTGGGGTTTGGGAACCATGCCTAGATTAGACAATTGGGAACTAGCCTGGTTTAGAGTGTGAGTAACTTGTGGGCCAGCAAATGAGGGAAGAGTGCCCACTCACATGTGGGAGGCCCAACTTGGAACTGGAACTGTATAAAAGGAAAGAAGAAGAAAGATTGTTACAGCTTCTTCCTCTGGGAAAGCTCCCACCTTCACAACTGTCTACGGACACCAACACTGAGGCGTGGGCAGGATGGTGCCACAGGAGGCCTGTAGCAGTCAAGGATAAAACTTGAGCAGAGAGCAGGAATTTGGAATAAAGAATGAGGAAACAAGGAACTGCTTCCAGGAAAGTCTCTGGGTTCCCTGGAAACACTCATCCTCAAAAGCAGGGATCTTCGTCACAGGTTCGCTCCAGTCTTGACTTGCGTCTGTCTGCTTATTGCCGATCTTCAGGCTCCACTCTTTGCCGTTGCTCTTCAAACAACGGAGATCATCAGCAGAATCTCACCAGCTGTCCTGCAGCTCCGGACGGGAGTCGTGCTTCACGGCTGAGCAGCCACTGGACACTCCAGCTCTCGCACGTGCAGGCCGCCATCTTGGACTATCTCTGCCCTCAGACTTGTAAGCCTTCCAAATAGATCCTTCTTTTTTTAAAATAATTTCTGTAAATTCCACCTTTTGTAAGAACCCAAATGAATACAGGGGAGGACATGCAAACACAGACTTGTGGGATCTTCTGAAATAAGACTAGCCCCACAAAATGCCCACGGTGTTAGTGGGAACCACCATCCTGAAAAGCAAAAAGCCCTGCAGGAAGAGCCTACTGGAGGCTGGGCCTGCACAAAGGCTTCAACAGGGCCTCTTCAGTGCAGAGCCTACGCCCAAGGTAGCCAAATACCTAAAAGCCTGAGATTTGGGGAAGACCCCCCTCTGCAAAGTGGAACACCTAGAACAGGCTACTGTAATTCAGCCGAGAGCTCCAGCCGCTGTGGCCTACGTCCTGGCCCTGGGCGGCCACACTGGTCACCTGGAATATGGTTGGAAGCTTGATTTTGTGAAAATAAAGGTTTTTCCAGGAAAGCACAGAAAATACGTTGAAAGCAGCGGTGTCCAGAGAGTCAGAAAGAGGATTCCAAACAATTTATTTCGACTCAGTTCAGTTCAAGAGATCAGGAGTTATTTTTTGTTCTCTCGGTTTGGAATAGCACGTGTTGCATAATTCCCGTCACGGGTGGGAATAAAAGAAGCCCCTCCACAGGGAACTCTACCGCGTTCTTCCCATGGCAGAAAACCATTTGCGGGAGCGTGGGGGTGGGACGCGTGGGGGTGGGACGCGTGGGGATGTTTGCCTGTGAACCCCTGAGGTCTTGTGCGCAGGATGCCAGGGTGTTGTGTGGAGCGGCCCCGAGAGTCACCTCTGCGTGTGAAGCTGAGGTAGGTTGAGCTGAGGGACGTTCAGAGTCGGCTGACGCAGGGAAATGCCCGCTAATCCCCGCTTTGTGCTCCCGCTGGCGGCCTGCGGAAAGCATGCTTTGCAGAGGGCTATTCACTGGTGAGCCCAGCGCCGAGGTCGGGAGCAGGTCACGGGGGTGGCGGGAAGCGGAACCTAAGAACCGCGAGGAAGTGGAAGGCAGTGGCCCCCACAGAGGGGGCGCAGGCCGGCAGCGGCCGCCGGGACCGTCAGCTCCCTCGGACTTGTTAAAAATGGAGGGCTGTGCTTGGATCAGAACTGCTCAGAGTGGTGGCCCTGCACCCGCTGGCAAGAGCTCGCAGGGTGTGCGCATGGGCTTGAGAGTCTGAGACGTCTGGGCCCGGGACAACTGGGCTCCGAGCAAGGTGAGGGAAGGCTGGGCGACACTTCCTGCATCTGCACGTCTAGTCAGGGCCAGCCTCTCTCTCCCGCTGTCATTTCTGCCCCTAAGGTAGCGAATGGGGTGGAGGGAGGTGAGCTGGGGTCCCGGCCTTGGTCACAGTTTAGGATCACACCGGAGAGCCTTGCTTGTAGCCTGCTGATGTCATGGCCCTTGTTACTCAGGTGTGCACTGACTCTGACTCCCGTGCTGAGGACCGCTAGTATCTGCCGGGACCCTAGCGGAGCGGTGCACAGGACTGCACAAGCGTGCATACGTCGTCTGCTTCTGGAGACTCACGTGGGAGAGGCCAGTTATGGGGAGGAGTCTCCTGAGAGCCCTTTTGGGGTCCCCAGCCCCAGGAGCAGGGACCTGCTTTCCGAGACTCCGATGGAGCAGCAGCAGCCCCAGCACGCCCTCGCTCAGTCTGGAGGCTGCCTTTCAATCGATCTTTTCTAAGGTGACCTTGTCCCGGAGCCCTTCCGCCTGGCTAGCGACGTTGCGCTGGGGGCGCATCAGACGGGGCTGGACTCGCATCTGTAGAGGCCGTCTTCTGTGGCTCCCGAGCTGTGCATCCAGGCGTTCATCTAGCTGGCTCTCTGTTTTTAAAATATTGCTTGAAAGTTTGGAAAAGACAAAAAAAGAGCTCTTTTTAAATTATTCCCATGTTTATTTCCTTTGCAGCCCCGAACAACAGATAATAAAGCTCAACTTGGGTTTCAGCAGTAAAAGGAAGGCGGGGCACGCATCAGGTGAGGCGTTCATGGTCCCTGCTTTCCTCACCCGGAAGAACTGCTTTATTGGCAAGCGTGGCTTGGAGGGTAAGAGCCCGGTGTGCTGCCACGTGCTGCTGGGAGCAGGAGGAGGCCCTTCTCAAACCGGGTTACTCTCGTGGCTTGGATCTGGAATGTCCCCCACAGTGTCATGCGCATGGAAGGTGACCCGTGGGATTATGGGAGTTGATTGGCTCTAGTGGATTCATCCACTGATGACTTTCTGCACTGTTGGGAGGTAGGGCCTGGTTAGAGGGACGGGTCACTGGGTGAGACCTGGAAGGGTGCGGTCTCCCTTGCTTGCCCCAACCTTCACCCTCTCTGCTTCCGGGCAGCAATAGGTAAGCAGCTGTCCTCTGCCACCTGGCTTCTGCCATTGCCAGCCAATCATGCAAGAACTGACAGCTAGAACAGGGACTTAAAATAAACCTTCCCTCCTTTCATTTCTGGATGTGAGGCATTGAGTCCCAGTGAAGAGGGAGTGGTTAAAACACTCAGCACGGCTTATCGTGCTTGCTGAATTTCTCTGTACCCTGCCAAGGACAACTCACGTGCTTGCGGTGGTGTAAGTGGAGCTGCTTCTTCCGTCGCCTGATCTCCACACTTCTCTGTTCACAATGGAACACAGACAACTTTGCTTCCAGGTGGATATTTGCATTGGGGAACAGCACTGCCCCCTCTGAGAGTCCCCCTTGAGCTGGCATCCCGCCGGTGCCTTCTGCTAGCTGTGCCACTGCTCTGTCAAGGCAGCCACTTCGGGGAGAAACAAACCCAGACACCTTATGCGACAAGAGAAAGGTGGGATCAAAAATACAGCGAATGTGTAAATTATAAGAGATTGTCACACTAAGACACGTCCCTTCCCCAAGTCCTTTCCCTTGCTTCCAGCGCACTGATCCCACCATGCTTGTCACTTTTGGAAGCAGTTCTGGCAGTGCTTTTCCATGAGTGTATTTATGAGGAGTGACCAAAAATGCAGCAAATCCGGCTCTGAGTACCATCAAACACAAAAGAAGCCTCAAAACAACATGGCAGCGTGTCTTCATTTACCTTATTCGCCAGACATGGCTCTTCCCCAAGTGAACATTCGGGAGAACGAGGCAACAGTGACAGCCCAGCTAATGACATCCCTGAAAGGACTTCCAGATCTAGCCACGGAGGTAGGGAACTGAAAGCATCGTCTTTATTCTGGGACCTGGTGTTCTCACCGAACCACTGTGAGTTGTTTTATGGTAGAAGAAGGGAACAATGACATCAAATGATGACTTAGACTCAGTCACAGTTCTCTGGGCAACACAAATATCCAAGTACTTTCTCCATCCCACACACCCAGACACGTCCACACCTTCCCACGAAAGAGAACCCCAAGTCCCATCTACTCACTGCGTTGGGCTTCAAGCTCCTACCTGACCACTCAGACCTGTGTTGTGCATAATGTAACCTGGGTATCTGAGCAGAACAACTCCAGGACAAATTCTTATCTGACAAAGAAAGAATGGAGAATCCTGTTGGAGTTATGGGTCCACTGTGATGCTCAAATCCCACTGAGGAGTGTCTGCTCACCCCCCTGGCCATCTGTTCACTGAAGTAACTAAGTACCTTGGTCCTCTGAGCTCTATGGGATGAGTCTTGGCCTCTGAAAGTGTGTGTGTGTGTGTGTGTGTGTGTGTGTGTGTGTGTGTGTGTGTGATACTGGGGACCAAGTCCAAGGCCTTCAACTGAGCTATATCTATAGCCAATTTTACTTTTGTTTTCAAGACAAGGGCTTGCCAAGTCACTAAATTAGCTAGGCATGACTAGAATTTGCAATCCTCTTGCCTTAGCCTCCCAGAATGCTGGGATTACAGGCTTGTGCCACCGGGTCCTGCTGAGAGATTCTTCTTGATCATTCTCCTCCCTGGCCACATGTAACTAGAAACTGTGCCCTGTACCCTGGCTAATGACTTTTGCAGCTCACTTTCTTCAGCCCTGGGGAATTAAGGATGTCTTGCTGGCTAGAAGGTTGCAGTGTTTTGCAGGACAGTGTGGGTGTCTCTGGCAAAGGATTCACTCAGAAACAAACAAATCTTCCAGCTAGTTCCGGGGTGTAAGATGGCAGCAGGGGCCTCACCTGGGCGGGTTTAAACAAACTTCTCTATTTATGCCCTTCCCTTCCCTGCCTCACCAAGCAGCTGGTGTGATGTCCTGCCCATCGCTTCTTTCTGCTAGTGGAACTAGTGGCTCCTTTGAGGGCATCTGAAAAGACAGACAGGCCTGGGTGTAACACACCACCATTTTTTGATTTTCTCCCGCTGGCCTGGCTCTCAGATCTGCCCATGACTCTTAAGCAGAGGTCATGGAGACCAGCTGGGGTCAGTCTTTTCTGCTGCTGAGGTTCTGCCCTTTCACAGCCACCTCTTAACAAGACTTTGTCTTGGGTCACAGCAACACTGGGCATTGTGAGCTCTACAGAGCTGCACATGCACAGGCAGATTATGGCCAGCAGCAGTGGCAGCTGCCCTACTAGAAGAGTCGTATCCCATCACCACTTCCTTTGCCCTCTCCTCTTGGCTTTGTTGAAAGGTCAATGAGTAGAGGACACACACCTTCGCAGATCATAACGACGCCGAGCTCACTACCCTGGGCTTGTGGGCAGTATGGAGGCCTCTAGCACTGCTTCTTCCAAGGCTGGGTTAGGAGGGTTTAGGGACATGATAGACTTGGCTTGGGACCCTGTCTCCTAGCAACTCTGCTTTCCTTTGGGGACAGTATTTATTTGAGGGGATTTTTAGAGACTCACCACATAGTATGGGAGGCTAGGCACTTCTAATGACACCATTTAGCTCTCCTCTTGGGTCTGGAAAGTTCCCCAAGAAGAAGCTGGTAGCTGGGCCCAGTGGTACAGGCTTGAAATCATAGCACTCTGGGAAGCTTAGGTAGGACTATCTCAAGTTCAAGCCCTGCTGGGGCAATCTAGTGACTTGCTGAGACCCTTTCTCCAAGATAAAAATGGGCAGCTCAATGTGAAGGCCCTGGTTTTGACCTCTAGTACCACACACCACACACATACACACATACGCACATACACACAAGGCAGGTGAACCCTAATCCCATTGATGAAGCCCACAGTCACATTTTGTCCAGTCTCAGCTGTGTGCCAGACTGAGCACACACCAAGAGCAGCTGTGAGTGCTCGTTTTTGTCCTTGAAGCTGAGTGAGGTGTGGAGGGTACCGAGGTCCTTGTGGAATCTTCCTCTCCTTGTTGCTGAGGCAGGAGTGAGTGGTGTGGGCCAGGCTGATCCCCAGTTTGATGGTGACTGGACCAGAGGGACTCTCTGGCAGGCAGACAAAGCTCATCTACTTCCCCAGAAAGCTCATCTACTTTCCCCAGACCTCTGGCTCGCATAATGAAAATTCAGCTGCTAAATCCAATTGAGATCCAGGCAAACAAGAGAGGGGAAGGTGAGGAGGGAAGGATAAATTTAATCATGAGCAAATGTCAAGTAGAGGTCAAAGCTGATGTCAGGCCCTAGACGCACATGTGATCAATGCTTACATTTTCTGCTACATTTCTGATGGGATCAAATGTTATTTGGGAAATAAAGGCAGAAGCACCCTAGGAATTTGTAGAATCAACTGCAGAACAAAATTTCCACAATCCCACCTACTTCAGAGGTAATCACATCTCCTCAATATGGACTTGGGGATTCAGGTGTCCCCAATCTTCTGCTTTTCCAATCCCAAGCACTAAGCAAGAGTCAAGATGGGTCTTTGACAACTGTGGTTTCCACCTGACTCAGAGTCTGGTACTGACAGAAACAATCCAGCCATCCTCCACCATGGTCCCTGGGGGCCAAGGGAACCAAGTTTCATCTGCTGACTTCGGGTCCCAGCCCTGACCGCTGGGATACGCAATGAAGCTGCTGAGCCTGGATTCTTGTGCAGACTGATTTGCTTCTTGACTTAACAATGCGTCTCAGTCCTTGCTCTTCTGCTCCCCACTCAGGAAGGAAATACAGGGGACAAGGACAGAAGCCCATTGTTCAGCCACAAGATGCTACCTCACCTGTACAGACGCAGGCTCCAGGACACAAAGCCAAGATGGTGGAACCATGTCACTTGATTTCGGGGCTTGGAACTCAGGCATTTGAGGGAACTGAAAGCAGAAATACTGGTGACTTTCTGTATTTAAAGCAAAATAAAGAAATAGCATGATCAAAACCCTCCAAGTCAGTAATCCCCAGCCTTTTTTGACCCTAGGGACTGGTTCTGTGGAAGACAATTTTTCTGCAGACTATGGGGTAGGGGATGTTTTTGGGATGATTCAAACACATTACATTTATTGTACACTTTATTTCTATTACTATTAATGTTCCATCATAATATATAATGAAATAATTATGCAACTCACCAGAATGCAGAATCAGTCGGAAGTTTGAGCTTGGTTTCCTGCAGATAGATAGGCAGTCCCACTAGGGCTGATGGGAGACAGTGTAGTCAAACCTCTGTGCCCATGTTGAAGCTACTCCTGACTGCTGGCAACACCACCTCAGCTTGTCCTCAGATCATCAGGCATTAGACTCTCATAAGGAGGAGGCGACCTGGATCCCTTGCATATGCCATTCAGGATAGAGTTTGTGTTTCCATGAGAATCTGATGCTGGCACTGCTTGACAGGAGATGGAATCCAGGTGGTCACACAAGCAATGGGGAATAGTTGTACCTACAGATGAAATTAGTCCACTGCTCACCTGTTGTAAAGCCCAGTTTCTAACAGGCTGCAGATACCGCATTGATGGTGAATGGCCTGGGTATTGGGGATCCCTGTTTCCAATCCCCCATGGCAAGGCAGGTGGGTCCTTATGCCACCTTGTTCCCTTCTGTTTTAACTCCAAGACAGAGTCAGAGTCGCTGTCTCATGCATCTGGCAATCTGGTGGAGAGTCTGTATCTGGAAGGTGAGATGCAAACTTTAGTGCCAGAACTTGAAGATTGACCAGTTCTGTTATAATTAGCTTTAATAAGCAGACGTTGCCAGACAAGGCAGAGCCCAAAAGCCCACATGAGGAGCAGGGCTAGGGTGACCATTTCCCTCCCTTTGCTTTGGGGTCAATCTTTTGAGGCCTATCAGAGCTCTCATCAGTCTTGGGTTTTCCTGGGATTAAAAATAAATGAAGTAGTGAATTTTGGGTACGTACATGGTCTCTAATGTCCTAATTTTACTTGAAGAAGAGAGACTACCCAATTGGAGTGGATATTGACAGAAAGGCAGCATCGACTCCATCAGTTAATCTGCAGGGCTGTATCGGCAGGGTGATTAACTCCACTAGGGGATTGTGGCTACAGCCAACTCTATTTTACATCCACAAGAAGGTGCTAGAGAAGGTGTTTTCCTGTCCAGCCCCAAAATTATACGTAGGCACACTGTTATGGTTTGAATCTGGAATGTCTCCTGAAAACCTCATGTATCTGGATGCTGTGGATTACCTATGGATTTTATGAATTGTTAGAATGTGGGGCCTTGTGGAAAAGGTCAGACTGGTGGGGATGTGATGGATCACCGAGCGTATGGGAGATCACTGAAGGTGTGGCCCGGAAGAACATAGTCCTGCCTCATGTTCTCCTCAAGTCTGATCCTTCCTCTTGCAATGTGCTGAGCAGCTGTCCTCTGCCAGACCCTTCCTGCCCTTGTCAGTCGCTTCTGAATGGACTGAGACCTTCTGAAACTATGACCTAAAATAATCCTTTCTTTCCTCTTGGGTGTTGAGTATCATATCCCAGCAATGAAAATGTAGCTAAGGCACACACATTTCACAGATGGGAGCGAAGAAAGATCTCTGCGGTAGGGGGAGTGGAATATGCATGGTGTATTTGTTCCTCAAAAAACTGAGTGTCTGCCAAGTCACTGTTCTTACAGTTGGAGTAGGCACATCCCACACACTCACACAAATACACAGACTTAATACAGACACACAGAGAGACAAGCACACACATAGAGACACACACAGTCCCAAAGACCTACACAAATAGAAAGACTTGGGACACTGACATAGACACAGAAAGGCACACAGAAGCAGACACACATGTACACACACACACACACACACACACACACACACACACACACACACACGACACTCACATAAGCCATGCACAGAGTCCCACTCAAACAAATGCACGCATACACAGCAGAGCACACATTTTTGATTGTAAGGAATTATAGAGGCATACTTGATCTTTTGAATAAGCACATCACTTTGGAACCATTTGTGGTCAGGGGAAGGGCAGAAATCTCTTGGACTTTGGGGAGACTGGCAGGGGTAAGAGGGCAGATGGTCCTAGCCTGCCTCCTAACATCTATTCTTCCATTAGATGCTCAGCCCATTAATATCCACCTCCCTCTGTGGGCACAGTCCCATGGTCCTATTAGATTGTATAATAGACCTCAATAACTCTAAATGAACTATTATATGCAGCCATATAATTATATATTTAGGACACATGTATGGTTAAAAAAAGAAATCCACAGGAAAACACTGAGACAAATTGCAGAGCCATTTCAGTGACTGATTATATTTAAGCTGCAGTGTGTCAGCTGTTCTCCTATTTTTCCTCTCTCTCTCTCTCTCCCTCTCTCTCTCTCTCTCTGTCTCTCTTTCTTTCTTTGTTTTTTTTTCTTTTCAGGGTCCCCAAATCTTTTAGTCATATTCTGGAGCTATTGAACATCAGTCTTTAATTCCAAATCAAGGCCACTTTAGAAGTGTGGAAAGTCCACTTCCCTGATCTTTTCTTGTTGAGACTCAAGAGATATAAAAATAGAATTTTGCTTACTTTCATGGATGAATATTTTTATCTGTGTAGTTCTAGTCCAATAGTAATACTAACAATAAAAAATGAAAATGGTTGTCATTTACAGAGCTCCTGCTTCTTGCCAAGGGCTGTGAAAGTGATTTACTTCACTTGGCATTAGTCTTTCCAAGACATTTAGGGATGAGCGTGATGGTGAGCAGTGGGAAAGGCTTGAGGCACTGGGGAGGTCAGTACCATGTTGAGGTCCCCACGGCCACATGCAGGGCCATCATGGTTAGAACTGGGATACTTCATTCTTCTTGTTTTTGCCATTAACAACTAACAGTTTTCACTTCTGAGTGTTTTCACATGTGTGAGCTCGCTACACCTCACATCTCTGGGTATAGATTCCAGCATTGTCTTCATTTTACAGATGGAGACCTGAGGTTCAGGGAGACTGTAAGTGACCTGAAGACAGCTCGTGTCCCTAGTGGGAGCCAGGCTATGAACGACAACAACAAAACCAACTTGCGAATTTCACAGTCCCATTTTAGTGCTCACCCACAATCCTACCCTGGATAACATGAAACAAAAGAGAACAAACACACATCTAAGAGCACTCATGGAGTCAAGACGGTCTTTTCCCTAAGAACAAGGAGTAGTCAAAAATACAGCGAATGTGGAAGTTAGAAGAAACTTATTACAGTAAAAGATACATTGCCAAGAACAAGGGGATAAATGTGTTCAAGCCCAGAGGTCTTTAAGGAGCACAACTAGCAAAGTGTTTTCTTTTATTTTTAACTGTAGTAATATTTTTATTTCAACATTCTTCTCATGTTTTGATCACCCCTTCTAATCAATCATTTGTGGAATTTCTGTCAAAAACGTGGTGGTGTGCCTTTATTCATCTTCTTCTCTGGATCTGGAGACTCGTGACTTCTGGCTCTTGCCCAAAGTCTAAGTAATTATAAAAAGTTAGGGTTATGAGTTGATCCAGGGCATCAAGGTGGCAGGACGGTCCAACTGAGGACACTCAGGAAAGATTATTCCCAGAACTGCTTCAGAAGGTGACAAGAAAGACAGGATAAATACACTGGAAGTGAGGCCTATTGTGAGGGCCATTGAGCACAATGTGTCTTTTTCGGTCACAAATTTAAAAAATTAAATATTCACTGTATTTTTTAAATGATTCCTTGTATCAGCCAGGCTACAAATGGCCCTCTGCTGAGTACTCAGTTCCCTTGGGTCCTCAGACCCACCTGTGTACCCCTCCTGTCCCTGCTCCTGCCCAAAGGAGGAAGCAGAAAGCCTACTCTCTGGTCACCACCATTGCCTCAGTTGTTGGTAGCGCTACTGGCTGAGTTACATGGGGGAGGGGTTCTGCTCCAGAAAGCATGAATGTGAGGGATCTGACCTCATCCCCAGAGGGGACCTGAGGAGCCGGGGCTTAGCTTAAGCCGCCCCTCCTCTGCCTTCTCACAGGCTAGAGCACAGAGACAAGGCAAACAGAGGTTCTCATAGATAAGACAAGGGTGAGCTGGCCATAGCCTGATGCCTATAGAGAAGGAGAAGATGTCATGGCAGACCCAATGGTGCGTTCTGGGCTGGCCGGAGAGCACAACAGTCATTTCAATCTTCAGAATGAGTGCAGAAGCACAGAGGGTGGATCTGTAACCTCTATTCATTCATTTACTATATGATTCAATGTCAGTGTTGTTGGAATTGCATTTTTGAAAATGACTATTCATAATGGAAGTCCTGGCAAGCTTTCTTTCTCATCAGCAAAAGAGGGGTTGGAGGTCTCAGTGGGGGCACCCTTGCCAGAGGCTTTTAATTTATGAGAGATGTTAAATTAGGCTGCTGCTGGAGAGTCAGCTACGGGAAGTGATACCATCCATCATGGGGGATGTGCTGGCTTTCTTTATTCATTTGATAACCATAGGAAGTGGATGTCAGCCAAGCCATTGGAGAAAATGTCTGAGTGTGGTGTTATGTGTCTGGCTTCCTGAGTTAATCCTGGGGCTTAACAGGAATGACTAAGGAGAGGGCATGTGGGGCATCAGAGGGACAAAGAAATGTTATGTTTAGGTTCTAGAAAATGGCGTGAGAACAGCCCACGTTCTGTGTGCACCCTCCACAGTGGGCTAGCATTGTGCTGGACTCTCCAAGTCCAGTCCTTCAATGGTTACACCTGACGGTCACTAAAAACACTCAAGTTATTTCCTAATATCTTTGTGCCTTTGGAAATGGGCGGCAGACTCTAGGCTATGACAACAGCTAACCTACCTCCTATTACACTGATAGCAACCACTATGTAACTAGGCTCGCTCCTTACAATTTGCCCACACCTGTGTTCAGAGACATGGTGAGCAAAGAAGATTTGCGTTGATATTGAATATAGGAAATATAAAATATCTTTCCCACAGTGATCCATGGGCTGCAACTGTAGTTGAAAGAGTCATTCTCAGGGCTAGAGAATGTTTAGGCTGCATGGAGAAGGGGCGGTGGAGCGGGCTCGGGACCATCCTCTCCTGAGGGAAGTGGGGAGTCCTGACAGTGCCCTAGTACTCTGGGCAAGAGATGGAAGTACTTGTCCTTCAGAGAACAGCCTTCCGGAGTTCTAATTTAGCTTTTCCAGGCTAAAGATATGTGGAGCTTCCCCGTGCTTGCCCAGTCTGCCGAGTTTCTTCAATTTGGAAGAAGATGGCTTTCGGGAGTTATGGCATTAAGAGGCGACTTAGGCTTTTGGCTGCTAGATCTTCAGCCAAAGCAGATGGCCACAATGGTATTAAAACTAAAGACTTCACTAAAGCTTTTAATTGAAAACAATTGGACCCTGCTGGCTGGTAATTACCTTGGCGGACTGCAAATAATATCTCATCCCAGTGCCATGGGAGGAAGGGAGGGGCGCATGCAAGGGCATGGGATCTGCTTGATGAGCTTCCGTAGGGAGAGAGCTCCCAGACGGTTTTCCCTGGAGTCCTCAGCAAAAAAGACTGAAAGACGAGGAGCAGCATTTGCCAGAGCAAGAATTTTGAAGACAAAGTACCGATTTCTAGAATGACCACACAGCCCACATGCTCCTAGAGAACACCGAAATCCCATCCACTTTAGGAACAAAACAATGATATTTTGAATGTGCCTTTCTTTTCTTAGCAAAGAATAAAACCAAATGAGGAAGATGTTTCATTTGGATGATTTTTTTCAAGGTGTTTGTGATGCTGTAGGCAGCTGTGCTTGAGAAGCCACAGATGTTGTAAGGGTAGAGAATTGTCAGTTTTCCTCTTAGCTCTGACCCCTCAAAGCTGCCACTGGCTCAGATAAAATTGAAAGGTGGACAAGAAATACCCAGGAGGCAGCAATAGAATCATGCTCTGTTGGATCCTGTTCTGGGGTTTAGAATCTTGCATCAGTTTAGACTACGTGCTTCTTTGCAATTCCAAAGAACAGGAAGTCTTGTGCTATGCAGGAGTTGGGGTACAGAAGAGTGGGAGAAGGTCTAAGGAAGCCATTTCTAATCTGCTACATGCCGTCCACGAGCCTGTCCTCTACTACAGACCTATAATCTACCAAATGCCCATAATTCCTCCGGATTAGGTCCCCATCTCCTAGCAACACGTGGTTCCATAGATAATCCATAGCATTCAAATACATGCAGCTTTTGGGGGGACATTCTAGGTACAAACTAAAATACTCCCCCCAAAATCAGGATCACCCCCGTGCATCTGACTGAGATCTGGTCTTGGTTAGGGAAGAGCTCTAAGAGGCCCAGATTATCTCCTTCTGGTCCAAAGCCCACTCACATTTGACAAAATCCTTTTTCATATTGAAATATCTGGGTCTCAAAGGTCACCAGGCATACAAATTTTGGGGGGGTCAGGGTAAATTTATTACAGTAGTTAAGGTAGTATGATGAAAAAAATTATGCAAGCTCTTAATCCACTGTAAAGTTGTCCTAACTGTTGCCACATACTGGAAAAATGGAACTTTTGGGACATTCCCCTGTTAAATTTATCCTGATTTCTTCTGCTCTGTCACCCGGGGGTCCTTAAGAGTCTTATCCCTCTTATGTGATATTTGCTTGAGGCTTTGGAGATAGTGATCCTCACCCTGTGTGTTAGGTGTCTTAGGCCACTTTTTCAGTTTTCTGATCTTTCCTGTGTATTCTTTATTTCCATATTTGGCTATGGCCCTTTCAAGACTTGAGCCTAAGCTATTCAGTGTCTCATCAATATAAAGCAGTGACCTGATTACTGCTGCTGTGGATATTATAAAAACGTGTCTGGGAATGCAGCTCAGGAGCACCTGGCACATATTAGAGTGATTTTAAAACTAGTACTCTATTATTCCACCTCTTTGCACCCCACCGCATCCCATTTCGTCCTATCCAGTTACATACCACCCCATTCCACCCCATCCTTTTTGTGTGGTTTGGATCTGGAGTGTCCCCCCAATACATCATGTACCTGTGGATGCTGTGTACTGTTGGGAGGTGGGGCCTGGCTGGAAGGGGTGGGTGCTTAGGGCTTGATTTGGAGGGGCGTGTGCTGGTTCCCCCCTTCATTCTGGACTTGTCACTGTTCTACCATGCTGTAAGGATCTCTGAGCCAGAGTGCTCTGGCCTGGCTCCAGCCTCATCCCCACCACGTGATTCTACTATTTTCCAGCTGCCCACCTGTGAATGGACTGTGTGAGACCTTCTGGAACTGTGAGCTAAAATAAATCTTTCCTCCCTTAAGTTGTGGATGTCAGGTATTCTGTCCCAGCAATGAAAAAGTAACTAAGACAACATCCCACCCCATCTCATCCATGCCATCCCACTCCGCCCTGTCCTACCCTACCCTCCGCATCCCCACCCCATCCCATCCCATCCATTCAGTTTCATCCAACGCAGTCCCTCTCATCCCATTCCATTTCATTTCATTCCTTCTCATGTCTTTATTTTTACGATATTGTTTTGAGATGGTCTCGCTCTGCAGCCCAGGCTGGCCTTGGACTCTCAGCAATCCTCCTGTCTCGGTCTCCTGAGTGCTGGGATTACAGGCGTGTGCCACCAGTTTCTGTGGTGCTGGGGAATCAGACTTGGGTATTTAGCACTTCCTAGGCACGCACTTTAACCATGGCTGAGCCATTCCTGCAGCCTTATTTTCTTGATATTTTTCTTTATTTCCTCTTTTCCCCTCCTTTCTCATTTTTGTTTTTCCCTGTTTTCTCTCTTTGGCCAGGCGTGGTGTTGCCTGGTTTACCTGCTGCTGCTGAAGGAAGGCCTGACCAGGTGCTGAGGAAGCTCAAGTTCCCTGACAATCTCATCCGCAGACATTCTGGGGACTGGTCCAGACTGGCAGTGAATACTTTCAGTCACAGTGAGACACATCTTCCTCTCATGGGCACGAAGAACAATAGGGTCTCAGGAACAGATCCAACTGCATAGGCCCGGGAGAGAGGACAGTTTCTTTGAACACGGGATTATGGTCTTTCTGCAGCCTCAGCCATACTCACCTGAGACCCCATGCTTTGAATATGTTTTTCAAATCATCCTGTTAGTCCTACTTAGCGCTGGACATTTCAATTTTCATGACAGTATCAGAATTTGTTAAGAGAAGACTATAAATATACCTCATAATATTGGATTTTGTTTTGGGAAGGAGGTAATGGGATGCAAGTTAGCTTGAAACATCCTGTAATTTTTCACGGGCAGTTAAGAGCTGCTTGGTATTTGCATCACCTTCTGTAACTGTACAGTGTAATTGCTTCTTGTAGCCCCACAGTGTCTGCTCTATAACATTCTATTTTATAGGTATTTTTAAGGTGTATTTTTATTGATTTGGCATATACACAGCAGTAAACTGCCATTGGATTGATTGGATGTGGGAGTAAGGCTGAAACATTTAGTACATCGATTCTTAATCTGCAAAGATTTTTTTTTTTTTTTCTGCTAGGGAGTAAGTAATGTCGACAGTAAACAGGACATTTGGAGTGTGTGTGTGTTCCTGGTGACACACAAGAAGATCAGCGTTGCTCTTCCACGGTGTTGCCTGGTCCATCTGCATTAAGGGCCCGATGCACGACGCTCTGCCCAATGGTGGCGTGGTGCATGTTGGTTTACTTCTCATGCCCATGCCTGTGCGGGCATCATTGTAGGATCAAGATGGATGCTGCTTAATTGAAGACTCTTCCAGAAATCAGCACAGCCAACTGCTGCATTTCTTCTACTTTTATCTTTTATGATTCTGGTTGCCTCTTTGAAAAGAGTCACTCCTTAGAAAGAAGTTTTATGAACTCTTAAACTGAAGCTTTGCTAGAGATTTTCTCTCCCTTGCCAGTCTGTCCTTCCCTCCCTTTCTTCTTCCTTCCTTTTCTTTCTTTCTTTCTTTCTTTCTTTCTTTCTTTCTTCCATTTTGTATTTTTCTTTGTCATTTTATTGATATGTATAAGTGCAATACACAAAGTTTACATTGATCTTGAGTATTTTGTCAACAGACCAATGGATACACAAACTGTGGTATTTATACACAATGGAATACTGTGCATCTATGGAGTCCAACAGCGTGGAGGCTTTTGAAGGCAAATGGAGGAAACTTCAGACCATCATGCTTAGTGAAGTGAGTCAGAAGCAGAAGGTGAAACATCAAATGGTCTCTCTGATATGAGAGACCCAGATCACAACCATCTCATGGAACTTAAAGTGAAAAATAAAGGGAACCAGAGGGGTGGGGCTGGGACGATTGGGGAGGGGGGTAGGAGTAGGGTTGAAAGGAGAGTGGGGAAGGCGATATGTATGTGCACAAAATGCTCAAGATCAATGTAAACCTTAAATTTTGCACTTATACATATCAACAAAATGGGGGAAAAAGATCTTGAGTATTTTGTGTACATATATATCGTGACAAAGTTACAAATCCTCCTCTCTTCCCTTATTTTCTTTCTTTCAAAAGTGTTTTATTGATATTTTTCTAGTGGCTGCAGTAATTTACATATGTAGGTACTACCTGTTTATAGACATTATTTTATTCTGACTGCCCCTTCTCTGAGCTCTTGCTCCCATAGCATATGGGGGAAAGGCTGATAATTTGACTGTGTTTGATGACATTTAACTCTTCAGAGGAGTGGGGACTACTCTGAAAATAGTGTTGGCTGCTTTGGCTTTTGTGTTTTATAAATGTTTCTTTTTCTGTTCCCATATTTTGACTCATTAGTAAGGATCAGAATTCAGAGGGGAAAAATGGCGTGGGATGGGCAAGAGGAAAGACAGATGGAGAAATGGCCTGGGACATGCAGGTCCAGGCATGCTGGTCTCCACCTGCTTCCTGATGCATGCTGGCCTCTGATCTGCGGAAGGAGCCGGGCTTAGTTTATCGCTAGGAGGTGGCGGACTGAAGTTGGCAGGAGTCGTGATACACAGCTCTCTATGCAGTGAATAATTTACTCCCTTCCCACGGATGGGATGAAATCTGCAAAACCGTTGGGACTCTTTGGATAAAGTGCTCTACAAACACGTCAAATGAGTTTTTATTTCATTATAGAGGGGCCTGGTTAGGATGGAAAGGTGAAGTTAAGTTGCATCTGAGGATTTATTATCCGAGGGAGCATTTTCACATAATCATTTTAAGAAAACAAATATGTCAGAGAAGAGGTGAGGTCATCCATATGTTACAGATTGCATTTGATATGGTGACGTTTGGATGTGGGTGCAACTCAGACTTTGTAAATAATTAATCTTGGATCTGTAGACTTGCAAAACCCCATGCTTCCATTCAATCATAGCGAATTTCACATGTGGCCTCTTCCTAGATCTGTAGCTGGTGGGTCTTCCCGGTGTGCACAGCAAGGACATTGCCCTGGTGGAGGCTAGGAAACAAGAGGATGATGATGATGATGATGATGATGATGATGATGATGATGATGTGTGTGTGTGTGTGTGTGTGTGTGTGTGTGTGTGCGTGTGATTACCACTGGGGGAAGAAAGGATAATAGGGGGAATGGAGGAGAAGAACAAGAGCTGGGCCCAGTAGCGTAGGCTTAAAATCCCAGCACTTTGCAAAACTGGGGCAGGAGGATTATGAGTTCAAGCCCTACCTGGGAAACTTAGCAACTTAGAGAGAACTTGTCTGAGAATCTAAAGCCAAAAAATAGATTGGGATAGGGATGCAGGCTACTGTCAAACCCTGGTTTCCATCTGAAATAAGAGAGAGAGAGAGAGAATGAGAAGAGAGAGCTGGGATTCTGCGGAGGAATTGGCGTCTCCATTCCCCATTTCTTCCTTAAGCTGTGGTGCTGACATTGAACATGGTGTTAAGAGTGTGACCATGGCACAGGCCACAGCGAGGCACGTAGAAATGCCCATTGCACTTTGGAGTAGGAGGGAAACGCAATGTTGAGCCAACAAAGCACCTCGTTCTTCTTAGAAAAATGCTGCTATGTTAAAGTCCACGAAGAAGTGGTTTTTAAATAAAATAAGACAAAATGAAATTTAATAACGATGTCTCTGAATGAACTTAGTATTGCAGCCTTGTAGTGCAAGTCTGGGTAAATAAATAGGAGTTCTGCTTTTTTCTATTATTACTTTTTGACATTGGTTTCAGGCTACTCTGTTTGACCTTTAGTATAATTAACAAGGACACACTTTTGGACACTGATTCAGAGGCACACAGTGGGTTTCAGGTCTGCACAGGGAAGGAAACATTATGACTTAAAGCTGGAAGCATCTAGGAGTTTAAATGAATCTTTCTCCAAGCCTACTTTGCCAATGCAATAACACAGTGCTCACCTCAAAGAGGGTTTATTCTAGAGCCAAACATTTTTTTTTTTTTTTTTTGAGGTACGGTGTTGCTCTTCAGCCCAGGCTGGTCCTCATCTCAGTATAGAACCCAGGCTGGCCTTGGACTCAGGGCGATTCTCCTGTATCAGCCTCCTGAGTGCTGAGATTACAAGTGTGCGCCACCACACCTGGCTTATATGGTGCTAGGGAATGGAACTCGGGTACTTAGCACATTACTGAGCCATTCTTCCAGCCCCTCTAGATAGTGTGGGCATGTGGATTCAAATTACCCTGAAACCACATTCCAACAAGTTAGCAGTTACATGCCTCAGGAGAGCACCAGGCTCTGTGACGTTGATCTGGCTTGATCTTGGGGGTCAGATGCACTGCTCCATGAGATTACATGTGTGATAACTGAAGATTCCCTCTCAGTGAAACAGATGGAGAATTCCAGGACAGGTTCTCCTTGTTCACCTCTAAATTCCAGATGGTAACTTCAGAAACTCCCTCATGTGCCTCCGGGATGCCTGCTTACAGGTGGTGAATCTAGAGTGTTAGTGAATCCACTTCTTGTGGGGCAAGGAACCCCACAATTGGTCATGATCTGCTAAAAGCACTCTGCATTTGGATCCCATTTCCTCCTACCCCTGATGATCTCAGAAGAGGAAGGCCACATCTTTGCCTAGTTGCTGGTTTGGAACAGGTCATTATTCTTTCCACTATATGCAGAGCACGTAGGAATGGCTTTCTAAAACAATTGTTTTGGGCCACTGGCCTAAACTCTGACACTAACTCTAACACTCATGGGCCCAGTAAAGCCAACCTTGAAAATAACCTTTGCAATTTGGTGAGAGGGAAGGTTCTTTGGGGATGCAATAAAATTGGCAAGGCACCAATGAAAGACCGGTCTGACTCAGCTGGTCGAGTTGAGCAGATAAGATGATTGTGGGGTGATTTCTTCATAGACAGGAATGGTTGCTTTTTCGTTTTGCTGTACTTAGTACTTACCACAGTTACAGATGCATTGTGGCCAGTAGGAAAATGTTTAAGTGAACAAGAAGCACAACAACAACAGTATTCTTTGAGAGACTCGCTCAAAGAATTCCATATTGAAATACAATATTAGCTGTAGACTTGACATAGAAACATGACAGAACTTTCTTGCTATTTTGCCACATGATAGGTGGTTGGCAGAATTTACAAGTGACCCACAGTGCTCCATAACCTTGTACAACCCCCTTTTCTTGACTGGAGGCGAGCCTTTGTTTTGCTTCCAATCAATGCAATATTGAGGAATACCAGAAACACCTGGCACTCCCCACACTTTTTCCCTGACTGCTGGAGTGGGGAACGATTTGGTTAATGACTGTTACCCCCCGGTACATCTTACTTCCTGGTGAACCCTCTTGGTCACCTCAAGAATGGACTGAAGCAGCTTGCATCAGTGGTCCCCTCCCAGAGTTACCTTCTGGCTGCTCTCTGCTGCCCATATGGGAGATGCACCACAGCTGTCATCTGTGATGCCATCTTTGATACCTCTCCGGTGTTCTACCACTGCAGACACTGCTTCCACTTCTTTAGAGGTGGAGAAAAGCACTCTAAATTTGCCAACACCAAAGAGGGAACCATCTGGGCTTGTGATAAACAAACCCAACCTCTTCAAACCTCAGCAAGATTCGATTAACACAGCTAGAACTTTGGACGATTTCTCAGTTTGGGTCCCACTATTTTTCTCAGAAATGCAACAGTTGTCAGTGAAGTAGCTGGCACCACAGATGTTTCACAGAAATGCAACCCTGATTTATCTTTGATGCCTCACTCCTGCTCCAGAAGATGGCTGTCTAGCTCAAAGTTAAACTAAGCAGTAGAAATGAATTTAGGTCACACAGTAGGCTTGAATCAAAAGACCAGTTTGAACCAATCAGTAGATTCAGATTTGGACCAATCACAGGCTTGCTGTAGCTACATGAATAGTACCCCTCACACACCCTTTTGGTTGATCTAGAAGTGTTCTCTCTGTGCTGCAGCATAGACTGTATTTAGATAAAACCTCACCCCAGTGGCCCTGTGAATCTGCTCAGGATTCTTATCATGAGTAGTGTATACGAAGCAGTTTCTTTAAAAGACAAAGTTATAAACACTAGGGACTGAACACTGAAGAGCTCCAGAGACCAACAACCAATAAAGACCAGCAACAGTGATCAGCAACCAGTAGAGCTGATTGACAGTGTCTGGTGCCAACTGGTGGTTCCAGGACTGCTAGCAGAGCTATACTTTGCTTATTCATGATTTCTATCTGAATGGAGCCAAAGAACTCTCAATTGATTGGCAACAATATGACAAAATGTTGGAAGTTTACAAGTGTAATTAAAATCCCTAATTAGCTGACATTAAATTAATCAAAATGAAACTATTCTATGTGGACCTGACTGAATTGGTAATAATTCTAAAAGAAATTCTAGGGTTCAGAGACTGAACAAACAGAAACTTTCTTTCCTAAGGGCCTTGAAGAAATAAGATGGTATGAGTCCAACTTAACTATAACACACATGTGAACTGAGACCCATTTCCAAGATGGTCTGTCTGAAAGACACGTTGCCGATCATCCTCCTCAACACATGTATCCCACCCTTCTGGAACTTTCTGGAGGAGCTCTGGAAGTCTTCTTTTATGACTGTCTTTACGAGGCATGATAAAAAAAAAAGTACTGTGAATGCTGCTGCCTGGTGTCATCTAATAGAAGGACAGGTTCATAAAAACTTCATGGTGGACTTAAGGTCAAGATGGCGGCTGAGTAACAGCCCTGTACAATGTCTCCTTACAGACTCACTTAAAAAGTCAAGAATTTAGTCAGAAAAAGCGTTTAGTGTAGCTAGGAAAGAGAGGACCATCACCCAAAACTGAAAGGCGGCCAGCAGGAGGCCAGAAACTCCGAAGGATCATCGAAAGCAGAGGAAAAAAAAAAAAAATCCCCGCGGCCCAGGAAGCCACCACAGCTGGCTGCAAACTGCTGGAGCCTCAAGAAGCTGAGGACGGAGGAAAGGTCGCAGGGACCTGAACATCTGATGGAGCTGGGAGAGGACAAGGCTGAGGGCGGGTCCGAAATCCTGAAGTCAGATCGGAAGAAGAGGAAACAAGCAGCCAACTTGGCATGGCCCCGAGCTGCCGGCACCCACAGACAACGGACAGAGGAAGGTCCGGAGGCCAGAACCTCAGCCCGAGGTAAGCGTGGATCCGGAAAAGTGGGAATTATTGGCAACGGGTGGCCCCAGCTTCAGAAGCACCAACCCGTGGGTGTGTGCCCTCCCCCAGAAAAGGGCCCAGGATCCCAGATCAGAAACAGGGCTCAGCAGCCATCTCAGGCAGTGACATCAGCAGGAGCCATTTTCTTTCCTGTGCACCAGAGATAGCCAGAGGTAGCAGAACCATGGGGAAACGTGGTAACAAATCTCCTACAAAAAGACCTGACACCCCAGGGGATGGTACCAGGGGTGCTGAAATTGCAGAACACAAAGAAGAAAAGGACAAGAATGATGGTGACTTCTGGGCCCAGATAGTCAGTGAATTAAAGCAGGAATTGACGCAGGAAATAAAACAGAAGTGCAAGAGCTACACCAACAAACAGCTAAGCAAAAAGCAAGCCTTGAAAAGGAATTAGAGGAGACCAAAGAAGAAATGGGGAAACACAGTTACAAATTTTCTACAAAAAGACCTAACACCCCAGGAGATGATACCAGGGATACTAAAGATGAATATGGCAAAAATGATGATAACTTTTGGGCCCAGAAATTCAGTGAATTAAAGCAGAATATAAAACAGACAGCAAAAGAGCTACACCAACACATAGCTAAGCAAAAAGCAAGCCTTGAAAAGCAACTAGAGGAGACCAAAGAAGAAATATACCAAAAGATAATGAAGGCAAAAGAAGAAATTAGAGAAGAACACAAAAGAGATATAGAAAAATTGAATGCAGATGATCAGGAAATGAAAAAGTGCAGGAAATAATAAGCAGCCACTTTAAATAACTTCAGAATAGAATGTCAGACCTAGAAAATAAAGTGACTGAGCTGCAATGTACAGGCCATGAAGAACACAAAGTAAATAAAGAAAGTGAATCATTACAATGGCTGATACATGATTCAAGGAGAAACAGCCTCAGAATTATGGGAATCCAGGAGAAGACTAAGAACAAAACAAAAGGCTTAAAAGACATGTTTAATGAAATAATGGAAGAAAATTTCCCAAATCTAAGAAAATAAATGAACATGGAACTATTGCAGGCATATAGAACACCAAACAACTTTGATAAGAAATGATCCTCACCACGACACATCATAATTAAAATTCTAGAAACCCAACACAAAGAGAAAATACTAAAATCTGTAAGAGAAAAACAGAAGGTGACCTACAAAGATAAGCCCATCAGGATAACTGCAGACTTCTCAATCCAAACTCTAAAAGCAAGGAGATCATGCAGCAATGTCTTCCAAGCACTAAAAGAACAAAAATGCCAGCCAAGACTGCTGTATCCAGCAAAATTATCTTTTAATTTAAAGGGAGAACTTAAAACTTTCCATGACAGAGACGGCTTAAAGGAATTTGCAGCCACTGAGCCAGTATTGCAGAGAATACTTAAAGGAAACTTAGAAAGTGAAAGGGAGACCAGAGACACCAATGACCCCAGAGAAAAATTGGCAACAGCTAGAGGAGAATGAGCTGAGAAAAAGTATGTTAGTAATCAATGAAATATGAGTAAATAAGTTATGAAAGTTAAAAAATTCTGAAATAACTAAATTTACCTTCACATCTGTCACTTTAAGTATATTTATGTGGTATAGATTTAATGTAGCAATGTAATACAGTTTTAACTTTGTTTTATTGTAACAATTCACTTATTAGGTCACTAATGAAAATTTATTCTAAGGAAACTTATTGATATAAAGATAACCCTGTGAAAGTACAAGTATGCACCTTCCAATACTCAGCTAATTTTATTTTTTGTCTTCTTCTTTCTTCCCAATTTTACTAGTCTATTGAACTACATGCCTATAGTTATTTTCTAATGTGAACTGGTGGGTAAGGCCAGGTTTAATAATAACAGTAAAGATATAGGAAAATATAGAAAAAAAAACTTCTGGTCAATATCCCAATAAAGGGATTGGTTGGATTCAGAGAAGAGGCATCAAGATTTCACTACTGCGAACCCATTCGAGGAATAGAAAGCTGAGGTAGAGAGGTGACATAAGCGAAATGACTTAGGTGCGGAAGATTAACATGTTAAACACTGTATGGTTTCTCGGACTTGGAAAACCCAGAACACAGACATTCTTTGAAACCATATGAAGTGATAGCGGGAGTTGGGGGAAGGGATAGGGAGTGGTGGGAGGGTAGAAAATGGGAAGTGATTGTAAAGTCGATATGATACATAGGTGAATGAAACACCCAAATTTATTGTAAATACTATGTATTACATTTGTATATTAATAAAAACAGTGGGAAAAACAAAAACTTAATGGTTTATCTTTACCCACCTTAATCACTGGATATGGCACCATGTGACTTCTGGCTCTTCCTCAAAGTCAAAATGAAAGGTCAACATTTTGAATCAGTTTCAGATATCGAGGCAACCACAACAGCACAACTAAAAACGCTCATGGAAGAGAACTTCCAAAACTTCTTCAAAACGTGGAGGAACGATAGGGTGGGTATGTGAGTTCTGAAGCCAATGGAAGGACTTTGAAGGGGACTCTGGGCACTGTGCTTTTACTGTAATATACTTAAAAAAATTAGACAGTCACTGTAGTTTTAAATCACACCATATGAGGACCTTCGTGACCTTTTTAGGAAGTATGCAGAGTCTTGATCGGTGACTATTTCATATTTTTTTAGGACACGACATGCTCCCAGACAGGGTTCCTTTACAATGAGGTGTGAAAATTGTCCCTGTCCTTTCTTTTGGCCCCAGGAATGCCGCTGTGCACTGCGTTGGGTACAGATGGTACCAGCCACCTTGGCAGCTGCTCCTGGTGAGTTCTCGTGTCTTCTCATTGGGCAGCTGTGGTGCCAACGGACCTTCCCTCTTGTTCATATAGCAATGGGAAGAACTGCCACTCGTTGGGCTCAGGCTGAGAGTGTACTCTCCGAATTACCCAGGCTTGTCCCACTTGAGACAGCAGTGGAGGCTATGGCAGCCCCACAGGTCTTGTCTTACTTCCTGGTGGCCAGGAGCAATATCCACCACATACCACTTAAGGGAAGAAAGGCTTGTGTTACCTCAGTTTCACAAGGTCTTAGACCATTCATGGGCAGCTGGCAATGGTGAAAGGGCTTGGTAGAGTCTTGCCAGAGAGAACTTGTTCATAGCATGGCAAGGCAGGGATCAGAATGAGTTAGATGCAGGGTGGGTTAGCATATACCCTCCTGGTCCAAGCCCCATTGACCCACCCCTCTGACCAGGCCCACCTCTTGCAGCACAGGAAATCAAAGAACTAACCCTCATGATTGAATCACCTTTCAACACGAGGCTTTTGGGGGACAAACCATAACAGGTATATATTTTTCTTTTAATAACAGGTAGAAGAGGCAGCTTTGTGATAAAACACATACACCTGGAAGCCAGAGCTTCCACACTGAATCCCAGGTCCATCTTGTCCTGGTCATGTGGCTTGGAGAAGTGATTTAACCTCTAGATACTTTCATTATGGCATCTTTGGATAAAGCATAGTTATTGTCCTTACCTGAGGCATTTTCTGTGCAGACCACCTTACATTCTATTTGGGAAATTGTGGCAGATGTCAGTTGTCTATTAAAATACATTGTGTAACTATGCACACCTGCAGTCCTAGCACTCTGGGAGGCTGAGGTAGGAGGATTACAATTTCAAGCCCAGCCTGGGCAATTTAGCTGACTTAGTGAGGCTCTGTCTCAAAATCAAAACTAAAAAAATAAACAACTGGGTAAGCAGCTCAGTGCAAAGATCCTGCTTTCAATCCCCAGTACTGAAAACAAATTGTATAGATCACGGGCTAATCATATTGGGAATTAATTCTGAAATATTCGACATAAAGCTGCGTAGAGCCCACGCATGCATGTGTGCCGAAGTGTGTGTGTGTGTGTGTGTGTGTGTGTGTGTGTGTGTGTGTGTGTGTGTGGAGGGGTACTGACGATGGCTCTGTGCTAAGGGCATTCGGCACCATTAAACCCTCCTCAAATGTCAAGTCCGATATTGGCACAAAGAAAGTGAAGCGAATGTCTGCAGGAATGAGAGGATTCTACATTATTCATGAAGGCTTTGCAATCTCGAATCCTTTAATTCCAACACATCTCCAGTACAAAGGCGAAGCCAGTGATTTTTTGTTATGGAATTTGTAAGATACTTCAACGGCGCCCACCTGTGGAACTTTTTTTTTTTTTTTACTGTAAGGAGCAGCTGCTGCATCTGTTGCGCCCGTTAACACGGGCCACAGGAGAGAAACCAGGCGAGACCTCCCTCCAAGCTCGGCACTGCAGAGGTGCTTTTAATATCTCTCTCTCTTACACTGTTTTTTATGTACTGAAGTAGCGCCCAGGGCCTTCACACTGGGCTACATCCCAGCATCATAGCCCATTTTTATTTTTGATTTTGAGAGAAGGTCTTTCTAAATTGCCCAGGCTGGGCTTGAACTTGCAATTCCCCTGCTACAGCCTCCCAGAGTTCCAGGATTACAGGCAGGTGCCACTGGGTTAATCTCTGGAGATGCCAGGTGGCTTGTACAATCATGTTCTGAGATTTCTAAACAAAGGCTCAGGTGGTAAATTGTTTTCTGATTGAAGAAATTCTATCCAGTATCTAGAGTCGAAGCCTTAGATTTTGGGGATTTCTTATTGACACAACACATCACCAGACCCTGGCTTTTGTGCTGGAATTGCAGGCCTGTGTGGATTCCCTCTGCTGTCCCCCCGCATCCCCCGCCTTCTCTTCTCCTCCCCACCTCTCCAGGCCTGCTCATTCCTTAAGACTCAGGAGAGCCCATTCCTCTCTAAGACAGCTCCCCAGACTGATGGAAGCGAAGTCACCTCCATCATCTGCATGTTTTTCTTTGATACAGAATTTCACTGTTATCCAAGCTCATCTTGACTCCTAGCCTCAAGTGGTCCTCCTGCCTCAGCCTCCCGAGCAGCTAGCACTACACATGTGTGTTGCCACCATGCCTGGCCCCGCCTGCAGTCTTTAAGAGCCATTTCTTATTTTCTTCATTCACCATGTTGGCGGCACTGTCCGCCCGACCATGTTATTAGCCAGAGCCCGACCATGTTATTAGCCAGAATGGATTTTACCAAAGGCAGAAATCTTGTTTGTATTTTTGTAAGTCCTCACGCTGCCCAGTATAACATGTACTTGATAAAGTCACCAAAGTATTGACTTTGGGGACTGTCAGTTCCAGTCCTGCCTCTGCCATCCGCTGGTTGATGGAACCTGACACACGTTAGCTGCGGCGCTGGTACATGTGTGTGTTAAGGAATCGTGATCAAGATCATAGTCAGGATGACAGGGATAGATGGCGCTGGCTGAGCCTGATTATATTTCAGCACCGTTCTGAGGATTTTGTGCCTGTGAGCTCAGGGATTCCCGCCTGTTAGGAAATGGGCTACACAGCAGGAGGTGAGTGGTGTGGAAGTGCGTGAAGCTTCATCTGTATTTATGATCACTCCCCAGTGCTGGCATGGCCTCCTGAGCGCCACCTCCTGTCAGATCAGCAGTGGCATTACCTTCTTATGAGACTATGTGTCTAGTTGCAGGAAATCGAGCTCCTGGCTCCCACTGAACCTGTATTATGGTGACTTGTACAATTATTTCATTATAAGTATATTATGGTGTAATAATAATGAAAATAAACTGCACAATAAATGTAATGTGTCTGAGTCATCTTGAGACTACCCCCTAGCCCCATCTGTGGAGAAAATTGTCTTCCAGGATGCTAGTCCCTGGTGCCAAAAAGATTGGGGCCCTCTGCGTTAGCTAATTTAATCCTTATCACCTGTCTGTAGAGTTGGTACTCTTTGTTCTCATCACTTTTATGGATGGAAAAATGGAGACTCCAAGCAGTCATGTACCCAGCCCGAGGACACAAGGGACAGTAACAGAGTCAGAGCCTGGAAGGCAGGCCTTCAACCTCCCTGCTCCAACAATACTGATGACCAGCCGTGATGTCGTGATGGCTTTTGATAGGTTACCTAGGTGAGGCTACTGTCCCAGTCAATCAACCAGATGTGAGCCCAGGAAGTGCTGCGAAGGGTTTTCGAGTGTGATTTTGCCCCCTCTCAGTTGCCCTCAGAGGATTCTTCTGGGTAAAATGGATGGGTCTCACTCAGACCAAAAGGTAGGGCTGAACGTGGGCATGGTGGCTCATGTCTATAATCCCAGCTGAGGCTGATGCAGGGGAATTGCAAATTTTAGCCCAGCCTAGGCAACATGGTAAGATCCTGTCCCAAAATAAAAAAATAAAAAAGCTAGGAGGGGTGTAGCTCAATGCAGAAAAGGCTGTGGGTTCAATTTCTGGTACCACAGAGAGCTGGGGTCCTGCATGTTCATTCCCAGGACCTCTGGCCACTAACTCTGCCCCTTGCTGCGTGTGGGCACGCCTGGCCCACGGCCCTTGAAGTTTCCCACTCATGCTTGCTTTAGGGGCTCATTCTGCGTTCCCAGGGCGCCCCCAGGATCCTCTCGTCCAGCGTTTTCCTGGAGTTGTCCTCTCCCTCTTCCCGGGAGCACCTTCCCTCCAGTCTCCTCCCCTCCCAGGGCTTCTGAGGAGCCGCCCAGGAGCCTGGCCAGCAGCATGGGCGTCTCCCTTTTGGACTCAGAGCCTATAATTTCCAGCAGGGCTCACCCTTCTTTGTATCACAGGCCATCCTGTCTCCTCCCCCAGCCCCTCTCTGGCATTCATCCTCAGAGCCAGGCACATCCCTGGTCTGTGCCTAGTGCCCCGTGTTGGTGGATGCAAGCACAGACAGTGTGGGGGGCCCATTTCCTGCTTCTATGGTCAGGAGCTCTGCGTTTCGCACCTCTGTTAGTAAGTGTGAAGCTGGGTCTGGTGCCACAGGCCTGTAACCCAGAACTATAGGAAGCTGAGGTAGTTCAAACGCAGCCTGCGAAACGCAGCAGCCTGGCAAGACCCTGTATCAAAGGAAAAATAAACATAAAAGGAGCTGGGGATGTAGCTCAGTGTGAAGGTCCTGTGCCCAACCCAGTACCACGAAAAAGGAAAGTGTCAAGGCTAGGCGACAGCAGAGCTGGAAGACATCAGGACTGTGATAGCTAACGGGTGATGTCCATTCTAACGATTAACTCCACTGTTTGACCTCTTGAACTGCAAAGCTGTTTTTAAACCCTTTTCCTCTTGAGTTAAAATTTGCTGTGTGTGTGTGTGTGTGTGTGTGTGTGTGTGTGTGTGTGTGTGTGTAGGGCGGAAATCATAACAACACTTACTATTAAATATGTGTATGCACCAATTCTCCAAGCTGAATGTGATTAAAAATAGTAGTCATGGGAGAAAATTTGCCACATGTCCCTCAGCTCAGGAACTGTGTGTGTGTGTGTGTGTGTGTGTGTGTGTGTTCACATGTGTGCTTAACCTGGGCACAATCCTTCGTCAGTAGCTTAAACTTGTGGAAATATATATTCATTTACAGTAACTGGAGGCTACTAAACATCATAGAAATAACTGGGTCAGAGGAGTGTTTCTGAAGAATATCCACACCCAATTAGTTGGACATTCTCTCTTTCTTGAGAAGTTAAACTACAAGCGACAGAAGTTGTGCTAGTCAGTCCTAAAGAGAGATGCGCGTGTGTCTGTGACTACGAGTGATGAACACCGGAGCGACCCCATGCTACTGCATAGTCCTCCTCAGTTCTGCCTCAGATCCTGCCCCTCCTGCTTCCCCACTCAGGGGGCAGCTGCGTGGCACCCTGTGCTCTGGGGCACACTTCCTTCTCACAGGGCACACCTGCAGCCACACAAACAAAACTCAAAGGAGCTCAAGGGGAAAGCAGCTGCTGTACCTGTTTGGAGAAGGAATGAAAAACCAATGAACTTCCGGATATTTAAAACTAGTGCCAGGTTTTTGTTTGCCAGCTTGCTGTTAGCCAGAAATCTAATGAAAGGCAGAGCTGGTTTCGAAAAATGATTCATCTCTAATTCAGAGTGACTGGAAACCTTTTCTGTCTTCCATCTCTCCCTAAGGTATGGGGACATTCCTGTGCCTCACTGGGCTGGAATGGGGCTGAAACACTTCCCCAGCTGACTGTTCTGGGCATTTGGTCTGGGACCATGGACAGGGATTCTTGCAGGGGTAGCGCTAAATCTAAGGGGACATCCTCAACGGCCAATACATGAATGAAAAAATATTTAGCAACTTTAGCCATAAGAGGAGTGCAAACCAAACCAACACTGAGGTCCCATCTAACTTCAAGAAGAAAGGCTGGCATCAAGAACTCAAAAAATAAATTCTAGCAAAGTTGTGGAGAAAAGAAATCCTCCTACATTGTTGGTGGGAATGTAAACTAGTACAACTACTATGGAATGCAATATAGAGATTCCTCAAAAACTGAATGGAGATATCTCATTTTATCCAGCTAGATCTCTCCTGAGTATCTTCCCCCAAAATTTAAAGTCATCATATAAGAGTGGTACATGAATAACCATGTGTATGGCAGCATGACTTGCAATAGCCAAATCTTGGAAGCAGCCAATATGTCCACCAATGGGCGAATGGATAAAGAAGACGTATATCAATATTTACCCAGTGGAGTACCACTCTGCCATAAAAGAAAGGTGACTTTGAATCATTTGTAGGAGAATGGATGCACCAGGGACCATTATGCTTAGCAAAATGAATCAGACACAGATTAAATATTGTATGGTTTCTCTAATATGAGAAAACCTAGCCATATAAAAGTAAAAGAGCAAAGTAAAAGACATGGAAGAAGTAGTAGGAAGGCAGGCTCTTTAGTGAGGAAAAGGGGATGGGTGCGGGACGGAGAGGGACAAGGTGGGTGCGGACGGGCAAGGGGAGCAAAACCAAACAAGATGCAATTTATAAAAAAATAGAATAAGAAAAAATAAATCCAATGTGATATCTTGGTGCTTTAGAAAATAGACAAGAGTAATTCTCAGTGTTATTGTGTGTTGTATGTTGAAAAATTTGTCACATGGTTGGGGGGGAGAAAAAAAAAAAAGGAGAAAAAATTTGCCACACTGTTCACAGCAATTCCCCCTTTTATACTTGGAGTCAAGTTGTGGCTAGTTGTGGCTGGGCGGGTGTGACACGCATTTGTCGTACATATGTCAAAATGCTGATGAGCAGGGAAGGTTCTTGTGACTCAGGTTTATGCCTAGACCTCCTGGGCTTCCCTAGTTCCCATGTGACATCCAGCATCATGGTCTCACACTGCTCTATCTATGGGACAAGAAAGAGGTGGGTTTGTGATGAGGAGTGTGAGGCTTGAGTATGACCATTCCTCAATAATTTCTCTTACCTTTCTGGTCAATGCCAGAAATCCTTCCCCTTTATCATCTATCTCTCTGGCATCAGGATGGATGAATTTATAACTTCATGTGTTCATTCTGCCAATATTTTTTGTGTGGCAGTACTACATTAGGTGCTTGTGAAGAGAGGGGAGAGATGGAGGTGGGGAGAGAAAAATTGACAGTATGTGATTCCATCCTTCATGAAGATCATGACCGAGAGTGGCCACAGTCACAGAAACACAGAAAGATTAGAGCTTGGAGGGGTGCCTGATATGGAGGCTGTGACCAGAACACGGCAGACTTTAGGAGAAGAGTCATGGGATGTGAGTCTTACAGGTCAGATTGAACCAGATAATGAAAAGTCTGCCAGCGAGGGTCAATTCAAGGAAAGCTGTTTCAAAGAGGGAATTTAATCCAGGGAATTGATCACATAGGTGCTGACATATGCAGGGACACAAAGTGGCACTGAGGTGGCCTTAACATACTGTGTCAAATCTTACAAAGAAAGGGATGAGAGAGGACCACAGATTGGGTGGCTTCAGACAGCAGGAATTTATTCTGTCACAGTTATGAAGGCTAAAAGTCTGTAATCAAGGGATCCATAGGGCTGTGCTCTCTCTGGAGGCTCTTGAGAGGCCACCTTCCGAGCCTCATCTGGCTCCTCACATCATGCCAATCTCAGCTTCCATCGTCACGTGGCTATCTTTCCCCTGTGTGATTTCTGGTATCTCTTCTTTCCTTGTAATGACACCAATCATATTTGATTATGGTCCATCCCAATGACCTCATCGTGGCTTGACGCCATCTGCAGAGGCCCTTTATGCAAGTTAGGTCATATTCCTGGGCTCGAGCTGGATAGGACATCTCAGAGGGCAGTGTTTGTACTCATCGGCTTTCCCACTGTTGATATGCAATACCCAATATTCACAACTTAAAGGAGGGGAGGTTTGACTTGGCTCACAGGTTCAGGGGATTTGGTCCATGCTTGGCTGGCTCTGAGATGGGAATATTATGGTAAAGGGCATAATGGAGGAAAGCTGCTTAGTTCATGGCAGCTGGGAAGCAGAGCAGGGGAACTGTGCTAGAGAGCCTATACAGTGCCACACATAATGCCCAAGGCCACATCTCCAGGAGCCAGCCAATCACATGGAGGAGCGTGCTCCAGTCTGCTAGGTGTTTCTCAATTCAGTGGAATTGACATATCAGGATTAATGGTAACAGTATTCTCTCCAGCCCAGGTCACCTCAGATACTATCAGAGGCATGCTAAGTGTTTCTGATGTCTAGTGTGGGTAATGGCAGATGACTCAATGGGGAGAGACTGAAGATGGACCATGGTGGCGGGGGGCAGTCTTTGAAGCAGCTGATCATTGGAGAGAAAATCAGTGACAGCTGGGGGTGGTGAAGGAGCTCCCACCTCTTTTCCCCTGGAAGGGAGCAACTGGGAAAGTTTGTAGACAGAAGGGAACCAAGTTTGTGAGAGGAAGGAGCCAATGAATAAGGAAGGAAAAACCTCTAAAAACAATTTTATTTCATTTTAATGAATGAATGAATTACTTAATTTTGTGGTACTGGGGATCAAGCCCAGGGCCTTCACACCAAGCCACATCCCCAACCCCATTTTTATTTTTGATTTTGAGACAACGTTTCTTCGAGTTGCCAAGTTGCCCAGGCTGGGCTTAGATTTGTGGTCCTCCTGTCTCAGCTTCCCACAGTGCTGGGATTACAGGTCTATACCACTACTGAGCTAGGAAAAATGATTTGGGTGATTAGTAGGCCTCGGAGATGGGGTTCAGGTGTGCGCCCTGAGGTTCGGCTTCAAGTTGTGGGTGTGTGACTGGCAGGAGGAGGCCTAGCAGCTAGGAAGGAGGTGTGAGTCAGGCTCCCTGTGTAGCTGTCACACCCAGGAGCAGATGGGGTGGATGGCTGCGGCCACTGAGACTTTCTCTGTAGGTCTAGGTCTGTTTCCTGTTCTCTCAGTTTTAAAGGTAACTGTGAAAACATATTCCTGCCATCTGTTTCTGCGGAGACACCACAGCTTGTTTCAGAGTGGTGATTAAGTAGTCAGAACCGTTTCCAGGGATGGTGTCAGCCCTGCTAACAATAGGCGCACCCCAGGGTCCCCACAGGAAGCCAGCACTCCCTCTGGCTGGGAGATGTAGGGAAACAGGAGGGGGAGGACAGATCTCAGCCCACAACAAAACGAATACTATCATGCTCAGAGCTTTATTTTGGGGTGGGGTTGTCTTCTCAGAGTCCTAGTAAGAGAAAGCCCCAGATTTTCACCAGCGTAATCACTCCTCATATGGTGGTTATTTATGTTCTCTGAGCTGGTAGGGCTGATGTTTTCTGTGAAACTCATGTTTTTGTGTTGTGTGGTACTGGGGATGGAACTCAGAGCCTTCATATTGAGCTACATCCCTAGCCCACTTTTTATTATTGATTTTGACACAGGGTTTCATTTGGTCACTACGTTGTCCAGGCTAGGCTCAAGTGATCCTCCTACTTTAACTTCCCTGAGTGCTGCGGTTGCAAGACTGTGCACTGGGCCCAGTTATGGCATAACCTGGATTGATGTTTCCTTCAGCATGATGGCGTTGGAGGACACCAAAGGCGGCAACTTTCCCGTCCCCCTGGATGATGAGCCTAGGGGTCATAATTGCTCTTTGCTTGGAAAGCTAGGTAAAATAGAGCTTTTTTTTTCTTGAAGTCAGAGTAAGCTTCCTACTTCCTCTTTCCCTAATTAAACTTTGCAGCTGAGCTTCTGGGCCCAACAGAGGAGAGGATGGGTCTGTGATGGCACCCCAGGGCCTACGAAAGCAGATAGCTGTAGGGGAAAGTCCAGGAATACTGAAAAAGGCGGCTCACAAGCAGTTCCTGGTTAATTTCTTAGTCTCAATGCTCAGAAAAATGAGGATGATGGTTACCGAACATACACTGTCTCACCTTTCACACAGATCTGCAATTCTGTCTAAGAAAAGTGTTAGCAAGAGCTGGACACGGGTGAAGGATCCAAGTTCTGACTCCGAGTGGGCAGAGAGAAGAGGGTTGGGTAGTTGCCCTTGCAAATACCTGATAGCCATTGTCTGCAATCAGACACATTTTCCTTGAGCAACTTGTTCTTCTGGGTACTGTCCATGACTTCGGAAAGACTGTCTTCCTGGGTAGTGGGGTCTCGGGGGATTAACTCAAACCTCTAAAATATCCACAGTCTCTAAAATGAACATGAGAATGCTTTGCTCAGGAAAAGTGCACAGCTGGATTCATCAGAGCAGGCCAGTTTTATAACATTCTCTAAATCTCATGGCCTAACAAGTGTTAAGGTCTCTGCTGCAGGTGAGGGTAGTTCTTAAGGGTGCTGCCTTTCATGAGGTGCTTCCAGGGATTCAGCCTGCTTTAATCTGGAACCTTTCCATCGTGCCACTTGCTTCTGTGGCCACTATGGCAGGGCCCATAGGGGAGAGCCACTAGTCATGCAGAGCTGGCCACAGTCCCATCTCACTGCAGGAGTGGCCTAGGAAGCAAGGTCCCCTGTGAATCTGTATTCTTCTAAGCAAGGGAGCACCTGTGCTTCTACTGCACCCTCTTTTCCTTTTCCTTTCTTCTATTCATTTAGGAAATGATGCTTAGTCATCCAAGTGAGCAAAGATTGGCAGCTAAGGGCCTGTGGCCCAGCGTTCTTCGCAGAAAGTAGGATATAGCTACGCAAGTCACCAAGTCTCCTGCACAAGATTCCTCTACGCAGGAGTAATGGTTGCCCAAGACTTCCGCTTGCAAGGCAATAACATCTTCTTCCTTATTCTAAGCAGTGCTGGGTTCTGATATCTTATCTGTATCTGTTCCAGGTACTAGCCTGGAAAATATCTTTATAACTTCTATACCTAAATATCAGGTGGCCTACTGACTCTGTTAGGTCAAAGATAGGGATCTCTTGTTTCACTGGGATAAAATGGCCTTGGAGACCCACTGGGTTTGGGAGAATTCCTTAGTTGCTGCCCACCTCTTCATTCTGTTGAGCGTGTGTTTGTTTTCACCTCTCTCTGGCTCATGGTAGTTCTTTCTTGGACATGGCATCCTACAGGCTTATATTCTGCCTCCTCCATAAAACTTTGCTTGACACTTCCAACCCTCCATCACAGTTACTAATTTCTCCAACCTCCAGAAACACTTAGATTCTGCACTCTGTAATTTAGAAGTTAATTACATCCTGTCTTATTTTGCTCTGTAATTGTTCATTGTGTTTTTCTTTCTTTGTTAGTTATAACAATTTTGCAGAGCAAAGCCTAACTTCTCCTGATGTATCTGGCTAACATTATGGTGCACCTCACAGCTGGGATATTTTCCCCAACATTGTGAAACACATAATCTGGTAGAGAAAAAAAATCTGTGAATCAATCCCTTGGCTGAAGACGAAGAGCTCTTGGGCAATCACAAACCAAGTATCCCGGATTTTTTTTTTTTTTTTTTTTTTTTTTTTTTTTTTTTTGAGACAGGGTCTCTGACCTCACTGTGTAGATCAGGCTGGCCTTGAATTCATGACAATCCTCCTACCTCAGCCTCCTGAGTGCTGGCACTACAGGTTTGCATCACCACGCCAAAATTACGTTGGGAAATGGAGAAGGAGACGGGCTGGAAGGTCAAGTCCATACCTCCTTAGAGGAAAGCAGCGCTGCGGCAGTAGCTCCGCGACCAGAAAGAAAAGATGCTGATTTCCAAAGGCTGAGGTGGGTGTTGGCAGAGGAAAAGCAGTTACTCTATTAAGAAGGCGTGACAGGTGTAAGATCCAGAAGGCATATGTGGTCTAATCAAGAAACAGGTTATATTTTAAAAATTTTATTATGGTATAGGACACATTACCATTAATATTCCTCAAAAAATACTCAGCCTCCCTCGGAAAACACTCATTGGTTTGTTTTGGCCACTTTTAAAAGCAGTTCTGGAAGTATTTTTTCCTGAATATCCTTCATTGTGCTATTGTGGCCACCTTGATGCTCTGAATCAATTCAAGACCTTTACTTTTCACAGGCATTTTGACTTTGGGGAAGAGGCAAAATTCACATGGTACCAAAACGGGTGAATATTGAAGGTAAATAGTTATGTTTTTATGAGCCTGAATTTCTGTTGGGTGGCACTTAGCAGGAGCATTCATGGAATTTTTTTCCCTCTAATTTTTATTAATACATATTTGTAACACATAGTAATTACATTTATCCTGGAGAACTGGTAGATGCATGTATTGCGTGCTAGTCATTTTTCTTCCCCTTCCTCTCTCTATCCTCCTGTTTCTCCCATCCCTACCTACTTGTTTCTTTTTACTGTATTTTTGATCATACCTAGTAAAGACACTCAGAAGAAGACTTTCAGAACTCCTTCAGGAATTGGCAAGAATGATGCGATAGATGTATTAGACCTGAGGGGGAATGCTTTGAAGGAGATTAATGGCCATGTACTTTTTACTGCAATACAAAAATAAACATACACCAACTATTTTCATCACACTGCATATGTTCGGGGCATGGTAGTGTATTTTGTGAATAGTGTACATATGGCAGGAGTAACATTGGCTATGTTCAGATCACTCTGGCGTGAGGTTCGAAGCTTTCCGGAGGTATGGACACTGGTTAAAGAAGCAATTACAAGAGACCAGATAAGAGATGAGATGAGTTAAACTATAATGGTAGAAATCAAAGTAGAAATAGACAGTAGTGGCTATTTACAAAAGCTAAGTTAAAGTAATGAGGAAAATGTAAGAAACTCTTGGGTCTTGTTGTTAGGTGAGTAGCACGGGTCATGCCTTGGTGGAACCTAATGTACTTAAGAGCATGATGAAGGCAACGTAAAATTTCCTTTGATTTTTGCAGTATTTATCTCATTTTATGTAGGCTTTTATGACATAATTTTTATTATTGGATGCAAAATTAGCCTTCAAATTTTTTGGCTTAAAATATTCATTATTTTATATCCCACCATTTTTTGGGTCAGGAACTTGGGTGGATATTGATCTTGCAATTGTTTTCCAAAGAGCTGGCTGGTATCACCTGCTGATCATACGGGCAAGTGAGCTGGTTTGGAGGATTCAAGATGGATTGCTGTGTGTGCCTGAGCCCTGGAAGAGTCCAGGGAGGCGGGGTGTACAGGGCCACTTTCTTTCTGGACATTCATGAATGTCCTTGACTCATCGACATCTCTCTTAGTCTTTAGCTAGAGGACAGGTTGCTCTGGAACTGTGCCCTTAAGATTCTTAGAAGCCATCTTTTTGATTGAGCAGGTATTTGAGGCAAGTCTTGAACGTACTTAGCGGGGCTTTCATTTCTCTGAAGTGATCTAGGAGACATTATTGTAGGTCTTCTGAGGACCCAGCAAAGGATCTTCCAATAACATCCTGGATTTGATCTTTGCCTTGAAGCCAGTTTTTTGTTTGTTTGTTTGCTTGTTTTTGTTTTTGTCTTGTAGAAACTTTGCTGGAAGAAGCTGAGGAGAACAAGGGGTTTCATTATCGAGTCTAGCACGTCCTGGCTCCTTTGTATATTCTCTATATTTATTGTTTCTCTATAAAACTCAACAGTTTCATTTGTGGTCCTTCTTAAACTTCTTGAGTTTTATCCATAGCAATCAGGAGAGTTCTGCATGCTACTTGGAAAGTCCCACAATCAAATACATGTGCTCACAGATTTACTTCAGAGTTTTCTCATTTCTTCAAGGGCCTGTGTCTGTAAGCAATTTGCTTCCACATCACATAGAATATCTCTTCCTCAGTCTTCAATAATAACTTTTCACTGACATTCTGTTATGGTTTGGGTTTAAAATGTTGCCCCCCAAACCTAGTAAGTTTGGAAGGTTACTGGATAATGGGAGTGCTCTCCTCCTCAGTGGGTGAGTTCATAGCTGCCTGTGCTGATTGGAGGTAGGTCACTGGGAGTGTGAACTACAAGAGTGTAATATTCTTATCTTGGCTTCTCCCTTCACTCTCCTGGACATCATTGGGTGAGCAGCTGTCCTCCAACATACCTGTATTAGATAGGGTTCTTCTACAGGAAGAATTAATGGGAATTATATATAAATAAAAGAATTTATTCAAATGGCATACAAGACTGAGGGGAGAGAGAGTCCAAAATGGCAACATGTGCATGTGACAGCTGGAAGGTCCAGTGGCTGCTCAGATGTGAGTTAGAAGAACAGCAGCGAAAGACTGCAGGACAGCTGGTGTGAGTCTGTGCCACAGATCATTGTTCGAAAGGTAATGGTGAAGATGCAAGGGTGGGAGTGAATCTGTAATGAAGACCAGCGATGTGGAAACAGGAGTGAGTCAAGGTCTGGAGATGACGGTGAGGGCTGGCACTCTCCCAGTAGAAGAAGCTGTAACAAGATTCCTTCTTTCCTTTTTATTTAGTTCAAGCTGCCAGTCTATAGGTTGGACCACCCACATCCAGGATGGGTGTTTTTCTCTCATTCGCATGCCCACAGGTCAATCACACACATCTGAAAGCTCTGTCATCGACATTTCCTAATCCCATCAAGTTGACATAATCCTGCCAATGGCCGCACACCCCTCCTGTCAACGTGATACCCAGACATAGCTCCGTAAACCATACTTAATTTCCAAACACAATAGCCAAATTTCTAATTACACCTATAATAATGCAACTACACTGTATACAAACAGAAACACAATAAATTCCTCCCCAGAATAGAAAATAAAGCTCTTTTTTGGAAGATGCTTATTCTCCTCACATTTGATTACTTAAGTATTATAATGTAACTTTTAAAATTCCAATATTAAGGCGATTTATATTATAAATACATGTATAAGCATAATGACAGTATAGGAAAAATTCTAATTACAACCCTCATTTCTGTGACTGGTCATGTGGTTATATTCATAACTACCTTCTTCTACTACTACTACCCATTCTGTATTTCCTTGGCCTTCAGCGAGCACCTCAAAAAGTCTTGGTTCTATTCCTGGCAGGGTGGCTCCTACCTTCATTCTTGAAGGTTCTAGGTCATTTGTCATCTCATCTGGGTTGTTATAGTTTCTCATTGACTTTAATAACCATCATGGTACACTAGGAGAGACTCTAAAGGATCTTCAGCACTCCTCCTTACCTCTAGGATGGGGTACAACTTCCCCTTGGTAATCTGGATCAATTACCCCTGCCAGTACTGTTACTGTCTTTTAAGCTTTTTGTATCAGTGGCATAAGGAGGCCAAAATGACAGGGGTAATGTCTTAACTTCTAGTTGAATGGAATTGTGCATCCTGGTATAAGCCTTCTTCCTCTAGACCTGAGACCTAAGGCTAGCAGAGTATAAAGTTAAGGGATCAGGAAGCAAAAATTTTGCTAATGGGTCCCTGGGAGTGAAGTTGAGAGATACTATTCCCATCTGTATCCCTTCATTCCTGGACCCATGAACCCTGGCTATGGAGAAACAGTGCCATATACTGGTTGCTGATTCAAAGCATATATAGCCTTTTGAATAACCTTGCGCAAACCCTGCAAGGTATCACTTAGCTGGTGCGGTAATTGCCTCTTCAAAAGGCCATTACAGAGCAGATATCTTTCCAAAGAGTTAAAAGAAATGTATGATAGAGATACATATTTAAAGCAGCACAGCTAGTAGTAGGTAAACTGTGGAAGATGTTGAAATATTCATCAATGGACCTATGGATACAAAACATTTGGTATAAGTACACAGTGGAGTACTGCTCTTCCATACAGACAGATACATTTGAGGCTTTTGTAGGTAAATGGATGCCACTTGAAACCACCATGCTCAGTGAAGTGAGTCTAATTCAGGAGGCAAAATATCCCACAGTTCCTCTAAAATGTGAAACCCAGAGTACAGGCATTTTATAGAGCCAAATGGGTGTGATAGTGGGACTCAGGGGAGGGAATGATGGAGGGAGCAGGAGGACTAGTAAGGGGGAAGGAAAGGGATTGTAATGTTGTGATATATAGTGCACAAAACACTCACGCTCAATGTAACCATTGTATATGGCATATATATATATATATATATATATATATATATATATATATATATATGTAATTGAGGAGAAAAACCAAAAAAGACAAAAAAAAAATAAAGCTGTGCAATCCTACCACATGCCACAACTTGGGAAGTGGGGAAGCTGAGACGGATCCAGCTCCATGTATACAACTGCTAAGAGCTGAAATTCTTTGTCCTGTCAACATTTCTACATTGAGGCCCTCATCCTTATCATGATGGTATTAGGAGGTGGGGGTCTGGGAGGAAATTAGTTTAGGAGGATGGAATCCTCTCGAGTAGGATTAATGTCATTATGAGAAGAACCACAAGAGCTCACGCTTCTTTCTGCTTCACCACATGAGAATATAACACAAAAAAGTAGCCGTCTGTCAACCAAGAAGCCAAACCTTACCAGACATAGAATTTCTTAGTGACTTGACCTTGGATTTCTCCAAAACTGGGAAAAAACAAATGCTTAGTACTTAAACTGCCCGGTCTATGACATTCTGTTCTAGCAACGTGAACTGAGATACCTGCTGTTATTCAGCAAGTATTAGGGCTGGCTGAGGGAAGCTCAAGAGGGCCTCTTACAAGTCTGGCTCCATAGTAGAGACAGATAAAAGTCTGGGCTCACTGACTTTTCACCTTATGTTGTCCCAGGGTCTCCCTCTAAGCCTCAAAGGCATGAATTTTAGATTGTGTGTGTGTGTGTGTGTGTGTGTGTGTGTGTGTGTGTGTGTGTGTGATACTGGGGATACAACCATTGACCTTGCACTGAGATAAATCCTCAGACCACTTTTTATTTTAGTTTTGATTTCAAGACAGGGTCTCAGTAAGTCATTAAGTTGTCCAGGCTGGTATCAAATTTACTATCCTCCTGCCTTGGCCTCTCAGAGTGCTGGGATTATAGGACTGAGCCACCAGGCTCCCTCTAGTCAGATTTCTTACACGGCAGCTCAGAGTTTCAGGTGACCAAGGTGAAAGTTGGCCATTCTTTTGAAGACTGTGCCTAGAACTGGATCATTGTTACTGTCAATATACTCTATTCAACAAAGCAATCATAGGCAATTTTAGAGCTCAACAGTAGGGAGACAGTCTTCTTTTATTTGAAAGTATTTCAGAGAATGTGCTGTCATCTTTAGTCTTTTTTAATAGCTGTCACCCAAGTTGACCAGCTGTCACTCAAGTTGACCAACCACAAACATTACAAGCAGATACATTTCATCAATGTTTAACAAAACAGGCATCTTAAAAATATCTTTTAACTTGTTGGGTCAGCAAATTGCTCAATTACTCAAGAGAAATGTAGGGTTTAGAGGGAGCTTCATGGTATACAGTCTTGGCTTTCTAATAGTGCTGCTCTATAAACTGTGTATTTATCAAACCTTTCAGCCTCATTGAGCCTCGGTTCTGATATTTGTAAATTGTAAACAATATTCCATTGTGCACCACATAAAATGACTGTATTATGTGCTGCATAAAAGTCTTTAATAAAATATGTTAAAGATTTTGTTAGCTCCGAATTACTCCATGTATCATTGGAGATTGAGTGGAATCTTTTAAAGTTCTACTTCCTGGAACTTGGCCTTAGCTCCATCTTCAACTTGGTGTATGTGGCCTTGGTCACCTCTTTAATTCCCTTGACATTCATGTCTATCGAGTGACTGAAAAGTGGCTGTCACATTTCCTGCTTGCTGTAGCGCATGAAGCATGGTAGATCGCTGTGTACTTCTGTAGTTTTGTTTATCACCCTTTTGTGCCCTGACACTCACCTTTGGATGCATGTGAACACATCTGTGGTACCTTGAGCAGGGAGTCATACCTCTCCCTGACCTCTGATATGGTTCAAGAAACTTACACTGGGCAGGAAAACAACGATATTTAAAAAAATAATTTACCCCCATCAAACCAGTTTGCTGTTGCATATCAGCAAATGTAACAAAAAGTTTTAGTCAGAAATCCGCCCCCCCCCCCCCCCCGTCTCTTTCTTTCTTTCTCTTTTTGAGACAGAGTCTCAATCTGTCACACTTAAAAATTAAGTTCTTCCTGTGCCATTTGGTCTCTAATGAGAAAGCCTGTTCCTGTTGTTATCTGCTAGATGTAGCAGTCACGTCCGAAGCCCATTTATGTTCCATGGTTAGTGTTTGGTGGTGTGCCCTCAGTAATCAATTGGTGGTGAATTAACAGGTGAAAACTTTCCTCTTAAACCCAAATTAAATCCGTCGTAAGTCCAGGTCAGGGCATTTTGCAACGTCAGCGTCTCAGGTTCCTTGGTCACGTGCTCTGCTGTTAAGTGGAATTCTGGCGGCTTGGGCTTGAACATTAAGCGGCCATCAAGTTGTAGAGCGGAGCCGGTCTGGTGACATTTCACACAGTGGGGCTCTTTCCTCCCTATCTTTCTTCTCTGTGGGAAATCTCAGAGTGCTGAGCGGAGGAACTCAAAGTGAGGCTTTTGCTCACCTGGCCCACTGCAAGTGCTCAGGACCTGCCCAGACCTCCTGAGGTAGCTGTTCTGGGGTGGAGCCAGCCCTCTGGATGCTCCCAGTCCTCTAGGTGAATCTGGTACCTGCTGCTTCAGAACCAAGCTGTAGCTGGTGCCTGGATAGGCCCAACAATGATGAATACCCCTGAGAAACCGAGGTTGGGGAGGTAGCTCGGAGTAGAGTGCTTCCTTGCCTGCAGGAGGTCTAGGCTAAGTGCTCCGGACTTAAACAAAGAAGCTAAAACTCATTAAATAACCACCTGGAGAAAACGCCTGCTCCAGATGGAGACCAGTATCATGGCGATCTTCTCTTCCTTCTGTGTCTTTGTCATAAAGTTTTAGTCAGAAAGTCTTTCTTTCTTCCTTCCTTCCTTCCTTCCTTCCTTCCTTCCTTCCTTCCTTCCTTCCTTCCTTCCTTCCTTTTTCTTTCTTTCTTCTCTCTTTCTTTCGTTCTTTCTCTTTTTGAGACAGAGTCTCAATCTGCAGCCCAGGCTGGTCCTCAACTCACTATGGAGCCCCCGCTGGCCTGGAACTCACTGCAATCCTCCAGCCTTAGTCTCTGAGTGCTGAGATTACAGGCTGCACCACCGTGCCCTGTTTATGTGGTGCTGGGGGACTGAACTGCGGTACTTAGTGCTTGACTTAGCGCTTGCCAGGCAAGCTCTTTGACCACTGAGCCATTCCTCCAGTCCCAGAAATCCCTTTTCTAATAGTGAGGGGGAATGGGGTATAAGGACAAACATCAGTGCCAGGTGCTTGTGGAGCTCCACGCGTGCCGCGTTTTCCACAGGAGCGCTGGGGCATTCGGCCTGGGTTGTGTTTCCTCCTCCTTCCACAAATTGCCGCAGCCACACCCTCTTCCTTCCTTGCTCTTGTCTCCCATAACTCTGGAATCCAGGTGCATTACAAGCATTTTGTATGCTGCATTCGAGCTGGAGTGCTTAAGATATGCTGTGAGTGAGTGGGCAAGGGAAAGCACCATGTGTGATGTGGGTGGCAAGTTTAGGAAGTGCCCACCAGAGGCTGGAAGTTAGCTGTAAGGGAAGAGAGGTTTTGTGGGGTGGTGCCTGTAGAACAGCATGTACCTGAGACATGGCTACCCCTGGGCAAAGCAGGTCTTTGTAAAGGAGCTGCACCTGGCACACACCTGTGGGCACAGAAAGCCGTGATGCTGTTCCACCGAGACAGCACAGACTGCTGGGAAGAAACTCATCCCAGGAGCCATCGGAAGTATTTACAGAGTGTTTTCTCTGGCAAAGAGCGCAGAGAAAACAGGAACACAACCCTATCTTACACCAGTCCTTACCGACACAGACCCAAAAAAGAGCAGGAGGAAACTCAGTCCTAACACTGGCGGGAGAGAAGGGGATGGCTCGCGATGGAGTGTTGCCCAGGAGAAAAGATAGTTACGTTTAGATCTGGCAAATGATGTGCAATGTTTGTCAAACATGGGATTTCAAACTACTGGGTTATAATTTCCACCAGGGATGTACCAATTCTACTTTAAAAGGAAGTAAAACTCTTCCACTGTAATCATCTTTATTTGTAAGAACTTCCCTAAATCAATGCTTCCCTTTGCTCTTCCTTAAAAAAACATATATATATAATTTTTTTAGTGGGCTTTTGTTTTGTTATGGAACCGGGGATCGAACCCAGGGCCTTGTGTGTGCCAGGTAAGCACTGTACCACTGAGCTACATCCTCTGCCTGAGTGGACAGCACTGTATACAGAGCTATGGCCTTTCTCAGATATTGGGTGATAAACATGCATTGTCAGGAGGTACTAGGCAGAAATAATAAAAACTTGCTACCTAGATTATGTGGCCATAGAGGTGAAGAGGGCCTGTTCCAGTACTGCTGCCTGGGTCATTATCCCACACTAACAGTGGTTCCCTAGCCGAGGAGACCTTGACCGGAAACAGGTTTTGCAATTGACCATAGCTGGTATTTCTTTGTCCCAGAATACCTGAAAAACAAGTATTTATGAATGTATAACTATATTCATGTCTCTTCAGAATCGTAAGTAGGGTCTTCCTTATCAAGAAGTTCCAAAAGGGACAGTGTGGACAGGTCCACACAGAAGCCTAGGAGACAATGCCTAGGGGGTTCAGGATGGGATAGAAGACGATTCCTTCTGAGTCCTCAAAGTTAACTTTGTTCTGTTCGTGTTTGGGTACTCGGTCTCTGTGGTCTGTGGAGCTTTTATGAAGGTGAGTTTTCATGCTCAGTGAGTGGGGCCAGGAGTGGAGAGCTTATAGCCGGGGCAGGGGGGTGGGACTCAAGGCCTTTCTGTGTGTGTGTACTGGGGACAGAACCCAGGGTCTTCACACTGAGCTGCATCCGCAGCCCTTTTCATTTTTTGTTTTTAGACAGAATCTTGCTAAGTCACTGAGTTACTCAGGCTGGGCCCAAAACCGTGATCCTCCTGCCTCAGTTCCTGGAGAGCTGAGATCTTAGGCATGAAGCGCCAACCTTGGCTTCTACGGCCGTGTGAGCTCACATGCACACACCTGGCTCTCGGGGGGCATAGTGACACATTTGCTGAGTGTGCTGGGCCTCATTAACACTAGAAGGTTTTTGACCTGGAGTTTAAAACTAGATTTCTCATTCTTATTTGCTCAGATGTATTTTTTTTTCCTATCTGCAAATGAGAAATTTGGGCTCTTCATTATGATAAGGATTGAAGACATTATAAAAAGAAAAATATCCATATCCATTGTAGTTAAATGAAATGTTTACCAAGTATCACTGTGAAGTTCATTTTGTGTACCATACAGTTACAAACAAGTCTGTAAGATTTCAGATGAGATTGGGTTCGTTCGGGTTAGGATAGGCTATCTATGAGAGTTCAATAGGGCATTTTGTATCTGTTGTCAGCCTTGAAAAGAGAGGGCCTCTATAGCTAATTTGTCTCAAATTCATGAATGTGCAACTATATTCCTGTCTCTTTAGAGCCATAAGAAAGATCTTCCCCATCAAGAAGTTCCAAAAAGGCCAGTGTAGACACGTGCACACAGGAGCCTAGGGGACAATGCAAGCCTGTGAATAGCACTGCCAACTCCTGCCCTAGCAGTGGCAGGGGACCCAAGTTGACATCTGACTGTGCATTGCCAATAATGCCATGAGAGGCCTACCATCGAGAAAGGGCAGAGCCACTTCCTCTCTCCCTGGGCTGGGGACTTGGCTTGCCCACGAATGCTAACAGAGTCCTGCTCTCTGCTGTACCAAGCAGTCTCTGGGAGACGTACAGCTCTCAGTTGGAAAGCGTTGAAAGACTGTCTTTGGCAGCTGCCTCAGAGAGGATCCTAAGTGGGAGACACCCAAGAGGAGTCAGGGGTGGCTGATAGACTGGAGATGCCCTCCCTGTCTTCCCTCACCTTCCCTGGCGTCCCTCTGGGCATCCTAGGAAGACCAGCAGGTTTGAAATCCTAGCCTTTGATACTTTTAACCAAACAGGAACCTTTGACAGAGCTGTGGATTGTCAGTGACATCCTGGCTTCTCTCAGCTTTGTGTTCACATCCTTCACAAGGAGTGGCATGGCCTCCTTCCTGTAGAGGGGGTGGCTGGAGCCTGGGCTGCAGGGAGGGAGAGGAGAGTGTGCTTTTGTTCTTTTCCCTGTGGCTCTTTCCAGGCTGGCTCTGACTTTCACGGGCAAGGAAGGGCTGCAGGGTGGAAGGAAATGATAGTAACCAGCTTGGCTAAATGATCTCCCCAAACTCCCCCATCTCAGCCAACCCTGGGCTCCTTTCCAGCTTGGTCTGAGCAGCACAGTGCAGAACGCAGAGTCCAGGGCCACCGGTTCCCCTGGCAGATCTCCAAAACCCAGTGCTGAGGGAGTAATGGGGCTGAATGAGATGTTCCTTCCTGATCATGGAGCGTGGCTATTCCTGTCCCCCTGGACACCCCTCCCTGGGACAGGAATTTACTAGCTGTCCACATATGACACATGAACTCATACATACATGCACACTAGAGGTTAGGTTATGACTGCACTACTTCCTACAAACTTGAAATTTAGCAGTATTTTGGACACTAGTTCAAAATGTCGATCTCTGAGCATTATTATCTAGCATTAAGTAAAGATGGTCTTAAGGCAAATTAGCTGCAAGGGGCTGTCTCCTTATAGGATTTGACTATGGATATAAAATGCCTTCTTAAGAGTCTTGAAGGATATTTGTAAACTGGTAGGACAGGTAAAATGAACGTCAAAATAACAGTCATAGTAAACCTTGCATTTAAGTTGCCCAGGTATTTTCTTTCCCTTGGCTTTTTATGGTTGTTTTTAAAATACTTTTTTTCTAATAGCCCATCATTGAGGTTTCATAAGAGACCAGGATCAGGACTGGGGTTTGACTTAGTATTCAGGCCACCTGCAAATTAATAAACATAGTCAGACCTGTTACTTTATACTTCAGTACTTCCGTCTGGGAATCTTTGTTTTTGTCTAACAGCTTGTGTAACTGGCAAGCATCCCACCAGGCGTTAGTATAAAGGAAGGTGGGGATTTTGGACCTCTGGAGCTTTGGTGAGAGAGGGGTCACATGGAAGTCCCATGGCCTGCTGTGCATGAGCAGCCTCCTCCTGGCGTTTACTTCCTCGTCTCTCAGCACTTGGCTCCTGGCTTGGACTTCGTTTTCCGTTTTCTGCTTTTGTAAAAACCTAATCTGATGACAACAAGGGTGATGATGATGGTTAAACCTTCTGTCATTTCAAGAAAAATCCTCCCTCTGCACCCATGCTGTTTACTTCTCGAAGGAGGCCTGAGAAGGTCAAGTCATATTTCACCTTGTGTTGGTTCGCGTGGCTCTTTGCTCCTCATCGACACGGAACTACCTCTTGCAGACGCAAGAGCCCCCCAGAGATGACAGTCCTGAGCTGCACACGTGAGCTCTCTCAGGCTGGGTGATGCTGGGTACCCACGCTGAACAGATGGGGATGTGACTCTGAGCTAGTTCTCATTTGCACATGATGAAACAATGCCCTTCATCCTTTCAAGTCATAACCAACAAGGCACAGAAAGACCAAGGTCCCTTCACGGTTTCCTTCTTGGTGTTACTTAATCCCCAGCTCCATAGCTCTCTGTGCTTTTAGAGACTATTAACTGGCTGCACACATAGCGTGTGTATTCAGTGTGGTTGGTGTTGATCTTTAGCACAGGAAAATAAAACAAGCCCGTAGCAGTTGTGGAATGGAGAGAATCAAGGGGAAGGTCATGGGTTTCCTGAATGGTGGCTAGAGTGCACCCCACCCATTGCCCCGGGATGAAATCAGCTTTCCAAATCAACTGTTTGGCAGGAGTCCCCAGCCAGCTAGAACTCTCTGTCCTCCCACCCAGAATCTTCCAGGGAACACTGTATTTTGAACACCAGATGAGGAAGGCAGATGTTTCTCTCATCTCCACCCACCTCACACTCTGCCAAGTGTGGTGGGTTGGAACGCAACTCGCGGCCGTATGTCTGCCGCCCGTGTACACCAGGGTCCTCCGCTCTGGGTCAGCCCTGGGCTTCTAGGCACATCTTTCATCAATCACCCCCCCCCAAGATGAATGTGGGATGAAGACAAGAACAGGTTTGGGAGGGCCTGGCTGCCCAGCTCAACTTTGACTTTAAGGCTGAGGAAGGCTTTGCGAGGGTGGGAAGAAGATTGCCATTGGTGGAGGGACAATGTGTGTTAGATTTAGAGCCCTTTCTGCTGGCCAGTTCTGAGTTTTATAGAAGTTTGGGAAGCCAATACAACTCAGTTCCCAGCAGAGAAGTGATGCTGAAGACTAAGAAAAAGAAAGAGTAGCCCCTGTGGGTAGGACTGGTGTCACCCTCAGCAGGTGACGTGAGTCTGCAAAGGAAAGAAATTAGACAGCAAGAGCACTGTGAAAACTGCACAAGGTTGTAGACGACACAAGCACAGCTGGTTTCTGCTTCTGCATCTTCCTTGGCAGCTTGGGCTGACCTACAGCTGAGAGGCATTTCCTCTTCTCCGCTGTGTACAAATATAGACCCTTGAAGGGTTTCATCAAACCCGAGGGCCCTGGCTGATGGGTTGCATTGTGCTCATTTCCCTCCACCCCAAGAGCACTGCAAAGAGCAAATTGCTGATCCCATGTCTCCTGTTCGGGGGGCAGATTGGGGAGTGTCTAGGCTGTCTGCTCTTTGACCCGGACTTTGGGGAAGGGCTGAAGGGAGTCTGCTCCCTGAAGGAAAGGGAGACAGGAAGTGGCCGAGCAACGCAGATTCTTGGCAGCCTCGAGGGTATGAACTCAAGGATTCAATCTAGATTAATTTAGTTTCCTTCTGTTTGGTTCAGGAACTCCTTGGGCTGTCAGTATGCAAAGGAGCAATATTACGCTGGAGAAAATGAACAGGCCTCTGCAGGAAAGAGACCCACAGACACCCAAATGAACAGAGAGCCAAGACACCTGTGAGGCCAGGCTCTACAGGGCTGGCCTGCAGTAGTACCAGAACTGCGAGAGGCTAAAGCAGGAGGATCTTAAGTTCTAACCCTGTCTGGGTAACATAGTGATTTAGTGAGAATCCATCTCAAAATCAAAAACAAAAGATGGGTTGGGGATGTAGCTCAGAGTGAAGGCCCTGGGCTTTCCCCAGTGCCCCACCCACCCACCCACCCAGCCCCCCAAACACACAATGTGGGCACCCACGCTGAACAGATGGGGGATGTGACTCTGAGCTAGTTCTCATTTGCACATGATGAAACAATGCCCTTCATCCTTTCAAGTCATAACCAACAAGGCACAGAAAGACCAAGGTCCCTTCACGGTTTCCTTCTTGGTGTTACTTAATCCCCAGCTTCATATCTCTCTGTGCTTTTAGAGACTATTAACTGGCTGCACACATAGAGTGTGTATTCAGGGTGGTTGGTGTTGATCTTCAGCTGTTTCCGCCCTGGTGGACCGCACATGATCCCAATACCATTGCTGCCAGTTCCCCATGCCTGCCTGCATGAACATCTCGCAGATTGGCTTAACTTGCGCTTACGTGGACACCACATCCAATTGCCTGCTCTCCCCTCCTTACCACATTCTCCCTCTACCCTACATAAGCTTCTGCACTTCCTGAATAAAGTGAGTTCCTGCTTGGACAGACTCCCGGCTGGGTCTGGTACTCTTGGGATTAGGGGACCCAGCCTCGCGTTCATCTTTCCTCTCCTCCGGCCCTTGTGTGGTGGTAAGACCCCCACAGCCTCACAAATGGGATGTGTGTCCTGATAAAGGAGGCTCTAGAAGTTTTCCTCAGCCCTTCCACCATGTGAAGACTCCATGAGAAGATATGTGTCCAAAACAGAAAGCAGCTCTTACCAACATGGAATATAGAGAATTCCAGACGCCAGAGCTGTCAGAAGCAAGTTTCTATTGTTTACAAGCCTTAAACCATGGCATCTTGTTATCGCAGTCCCCAGTGACTACAACAGTGGTGTCTTGCACTCCTCCCTGCTTCTTTCATCCCCCAGGACACTGGCTATGAAATGCTAGGCAGCCACCCAAGCACCCCCAAGGCCTGAAGATGCTCTGGGTTCAGAAATTTGTGTCGACCTATCTATCTATCTATATCTATCGTGTCTATTTAATATCTTGATTCTATTCTTTTCTATTCTGTCCACCCACCTACCTACGTACCTATTACACGTCTGACCTAAGCTAGCAGTCAAAGCCATTGATCTGCTCCCTGCTGTGGTCCAGCCTTCAGTCACACTCCCCACGTGGCCAGTGCTGGGTGATTATTTCTGGGCGATAGAGTAAGGGGTAGTAACATAAGGAGGCAGGGCATTAGGTGCAGGCTCACTGTGCTTACCTGTCCTGTCCTCTCCTCCTGGACAAGCTGGACAGTCTGTCTGAAGTGGAGGAAGAGCAGTGGTGGGGGAAGGGAGAAGAGGTGAACGCGTTTGTAGGAAGGCCTGTGGGTGACAGAGGGACATGGAACCTTCCAGGCAGCTGTTCTCTACTATTGCATGTTTACAGGATGTTTTTAAATGCCCTAGAGTCTTGGTTGTGCCCTTAAAGAGTTTAAAGTCTCAAATCACCCTTGAACAAGGAAACCCTATGGAGGAAAACTGTTCATTACCAGGCTTGCTGGAACACAGCAGATTGACCCTGATGTCCGTCGGGACCAGGCTTAGAGTGCCCTCAATAGAAAAATCCACAAATGCACTAGTCCCTTAAATAAAATGACATCGACTTTGCAGTTTCTTTTGTATAATTTAAGTTATTCCCTGATGATATATATAACTTAATACAGCGTCAATGTTCTGTGAATTGTTGTTATATTGCATTGCTTAGAGAATAATGGCAGAAAATTTTTTTTCTATTCTATCAATTAGTATAGACACAATTTTTTTTAAAAAAAGTTTTGATTCTCAGGTTAAATCCATGAATGCAGGACCCATAGATATGGAAGGCGAATTGTATAGTGGTTTCTCCCCAAACCTGGCATCCACCTCAGTTTGAAGATAATAAATGGAAATTCCAGAAATGAACAATTATTAAATTGTAAGTAATAGCATTTTGTTATAATTATTCAACTTTATTATTAATTATTGATAAATCACTATGTCTATTGTATAAATCAAACTTTTTCAAAGGTAAGTGTGTGTAGGAAAAAAAATGACCCAGATGGGCTTCTGTGCTTTTCCTAGTTACAGGCACCCACAGAAGGTCTTAGAACATATCTTCTGCTAACTACGAGGGACTAAGGTACCACAACATGTGTGACTTAAAATTACAGAAATGTGTTGTCTCACACTTATGGACCCGGAAGTCCAAGATCAAGGGGTCAGCTGAGCCTCGGTCTCCCTGGAAGCACAGGGAAGACTCTTCCTGGCCTCTCCCAAAGGTGTTTCCAGCAGTCCTCGAAGACTGCTGACTTACACAAGCACATCTTGCATCTCTGTCTCTGCCTCTGTCTCACATGGCTTCTCTTGGGTTCTTGTGTGTCATTACAACTGCCTCCTGAGTGTGTCTGACCCTGTGTCTCTTTTCTTCTACTTCTGAGGACATGAATCCTACCAGTCACATTGGGTTAATAAATATTAATGACCTTGTCTTAACTTGGCTATATCTCGGAAGACCCTGTTTCCAAACATGATCATGTTCACAGGTACTGGGGGTTAAGATATCAGTGTATCAACTTCTATGGGTCAAAGACCATGGCAACCTCCTAATCCCATTCTTACATGCTCAAGGGACAAGTTTTAATGAACATGCTGGCTTTCTCAGTTGATGCTTGGCCATGTGCCCTGAGTCCTACCCTTGTTTTCCAGGGCCATTCGGCTCACCACTCCATCTAATTTGTGCTGCCAAAGACTTACATTGATGTTATGACCCAATTAAAGATTACAAGTTAAAAACATTGTACAAAGTATTAATAAATGTTCTAATAAAATTATTACAGTAAAAGACATGTTGTCATCTAACCCTCTCAAAAGAATCCCTCTTTTTTGAAACACATCTCGTCATTCTTGCTACTTTTTGAAGCAGTTCTGAAAGTTCTCTTTCTTGAGTGTTTATGAGAAATGATGTAAAATAAAAATGTAATAAACACTGCTGCTGAATGCCATCCAATGAGAAGCCAGGCTCAAAAAATTGTGACGGTGTGTCCTTCCTTGCCCATCTTTTTCATTGCATCTGGCATGGTGTGACTGGAGCTCTTACCCAAAGTCAAAATGACCATGGAAGGTCAGTGTTGTGAATCAAGACAGCCATGACAGCACAACTAAAGACACAAAACGGAGCTCCCAGGACTACTTTGGAGAGTGGCAAGTACACGGAGACAAGTGTATTTGAAGTAAGGGAGACCCATGCAATGTGTCTATTATAGTAAAATGATTTTTAAAATTTCAACATTCACTGTATATCTCAATCATAGGTTGGAAGTCTAAATGCATTGTGTGCAATTAACCTACTGATCACCACTGTTTAGCAACATAGTGTGTTGTGTCGTGACCCTAATGATGGCAGGCTGGTTGGGTCACTCCTGCTGCCTGGCATCCTAAGCAAATATTCCTAGCTCAGGAAAAAGTAAAGGTTTCAACTTCCATATGCTGTTTCTGTTCTATTAAGTGTGTATTGCTTTTGAGAAGTCATTTAATTTGAAGCATAAGTTTGCTTGGTTGAATTAAACATCCAAAATCTAAATCACAGGGGGTGGTATATTTACCATGGGGTACTGGCCTGTGTGGTTGGAGGGAAATTTAATGGGAAAATTCTGCATGTTAGGAAAGAGCCTGAAATTAGGGAACCTGACGTCAGTCTAATTTTGGGACTTATTGGCTGTGTGGCCTTGGAAAATTCCTCTGCCTCCCTGGGTCTCAGTCATTTCATTTGTAAAACCAGAGGCAAGGGATGGTGTGCCAGAGGACCCCAAGGTCAAATCCACAAACTCAACAAGCCAATTCCTAAAATCTCTTTGTTTTAAAGATAGTTTTGTTTTTTTAAAAACCCATCTATTGGTTCATAGAATCAGATAACCAAGCTTGAATGAATTTTTTTTCCCAGTTCCTTACCTTGAATAATACATATTCTCCCCAAGAAGCCAAAATGACTTGGTTTCTAATCAACGTTTCCAAATCATTCATTAATTCATTGAATAGTTCAGTCAAGGGCCAAATACCAATTAAGACACAGAAGGAACATGGCTTTCCTTGATCTGAGCCTCAAAGCCCCCCAGGTGGAGCAGAGCGGGGAGGAGCTGGTTCTTGCGCAGCTTGATTTGTGCTGCCAGGAGATACTGGCAGTGCAGATGCTGTGGGTGTGGCCGCCAGATGTTTCTGTGGCTGTGACAACTTCAGCATCAGCCCCCGGTGGCTTAGGCAGCTCCAACAGGAGCCCCAATAGGAGTCAGGCCCCGTATGGGCTTTGTCAACAAGCAGGCGTCCACTGAGCTGTCCCAGGCAGCAATGCGGCAGATGGAAGGTTTGCACCATGCAAGTGGGCCTCTGTCATGCAGGAAGGAGGTTTTGTGAGGCTTCCCTCCTGCCCTGGCACCTGAGACCTTCTGCCAGGGACATTCTCTGTCCTTCCTGGTCTTAAACCACTCCCTCAGCTGGACGCCTGGGCTGCCATGCCGTGGGAGCCGTGGAGAGAAGCCCCAGGGACCTGCAGTGAAGCGTGGAGGGCACAGGCCTCGCCTGCAGGTTGCTGCCGAGCAGAGGTTGCCTCTGGGCTGTGCCTCTGTGCTGATTTCATCTGCTCTCAAGAATATTTTAGAAATGTTGTCAGACAAGCGAAGACAACTCTGTGCCTGCATGGCTTGAGTCAGCGTTCTCAACATTGGATAATGTGCAAGCCCCTACTATATAGGACCTTCAGTTTTGATTTATGTTTATTTTGCTACATTGATATGTTCCAATACAAAATGAGGAAAATAATATATGTCTAATTCTTACATAACTATAAACTAAAGCAAACATATGCATTTCATGCAGAGAAAAGCATAAAAACAAGACTCATGTGAACATTATTTATTTTGATAACCAATGTTTTGCTGAAACGAAGAGCCAGTGAATTTGCTTTTAACAGCCAATTATCTTACTAAGCAGATTAAGTTATTAATGTACTACAAAATATAATACTTACTTAAAAAAAACAGACAAGCATTTGCCAAAAGCCCTTCCTGCAGGTTGTTTGTTGTACTCACGACTGATGGACTGTTACCAGTTGGCATATGCACAAGTGGATCCAAATAATATTTCTGTTCCAAAAATAAATATGGTCACAGGCCACATTCAGCATGTGCTGCTACTGGGACTGGGATGTCAGTGTCCTCTTCCCTCACTTTCTCCTACTTAAACTACTGCGAAACTTCTTCTGTGTGTATCTCAGAGTGGAGAGGCAGTGTTGATGTATAAAGTCTGTAGTCTCTGGTTTTAAACACTAGCTCCTCTAAAATAATAGTAACAATTTCATTTTCTTGATCCTAAGGAGCGTTGTGATTTAATGGCTCATTCGGTAAGAAGCACTGCTGCCAATGAAAATATAAAACACCAAACATTATAAGGCATGGACACGTGAAAGAGAAAGAGTGTGAGAGTAACTTTAGCAGAGCCATTTTAGCAAATATTTGTAGAGCTCTTCCAGGCTAAGGCGTTAAAATGTTTGTGTGCATTCATTCATGCAGTCCCCACAGCACCCCAGGAGGCTGGCATACTTTGCGGTGACAAATACCACCCAAGTCTCTGTGGCTCATTTCCACTAATGTTTATTTCTAGTGCGTGGCAAGTCATTTGTGGGTCTGGGCGACTCTCCAGAGCGGTGCACGAGGCAGCTCTTCCTTCCTGCTGTCTCTAGCTTGTGTCGTCTCACATCAACTCTGCTTCCACCGTTATCTTCCCAGGGGACGGAAGCTTGGAGACCTGTGCATCAGCTCTGAGGAATTTCTCTCCCAGAGTAACTGATACTGCTTCTGATGATGTGACTGTGGATGGCCACACCTAACGTCAGTGGGACATGTACCTGGACTCACAGGAGAACTAGAGATCTTTCCAAGAGTAATGTTTGCCACCTGTAAGGTACACCTGCTTGCCAGTTAAGAAAACCGAGCTATGTTCAGTGGCACAGGCCTGTAATCCCAGCACTCAGCATGAAGGCTCTGGGCTTGAGCCCCTGTACTATAAAATAATAAAGAGAAAAGAAGAAAGAAAGAAAGAGAGAGAGACAGAGACAGAGAGACAGAGACAGAGAGACAGAGAGAGAACTGAGGAGCAGAGAAGCCAAGCAGTGCAGCTGGAGTCCTAGAGTTGTGCTGAGGCCACTGCCCTGTGCTTTCTCTCCGAAAAGTTGGAAAGCACCTACCATACCAGTGCATCTCATGATGCCAAACATCATCTATGAAATAATTGTGAAGACCAAACTTTTACAGTTTGAAACTTCTTCACAGGAGAGAAGTATTGCTTTAAAACAGAACTTTTTTCCCTTAAAAAACTGATAAAGAGAAAAAAAGCCTCATATGAACTGAAAAGTAGATGGGGGATTTTAGAAGGTCATGGAAGCCAGAGGTGTGCCACACCAAACCTAAAGTCAGATGGAATTAAGTGACCATGGGAATGACAGACACAAATTCGGGCTTCTAAGTGGCATGTCCAGAAATAATCAACACTTAGCTCTTGTCTGAGGAGTGGTGATGCTGTTTTTACAATGAAGACATGTATTAATCACTTCAGTATTGCCGGGACAAAATACCAAAGGTGCACAACTTGAAGGAAGAGGTTAAGTTTGGCTCACAGTTTTGGGGGATATAGACCAAGCTAGCAGACGACAGCTACTTAACCCACATCTGGCAGAAAGCTGAGAGCAAGTAGAGGAGCTGGGGAGGGAGTTGTACCCTCCAAGGTCAAGTCCCTGGTGACATGCCTCTTCCAACCAGACCTCACATCCTGAGAGTGCATTCAACTGTTCATGAATGTATGCACAGATGAGTATAGTGTGCCACGACCCAGTCACCTTCCAAAAGCCTCATCTCTGAGCACATGAGAATTCTGGGTGGCATTTTGGAATTAAACCACAGAAGCTGTAAACTGAAAATATTATTGGGGCTAGCATTCACATCCCTAAGACAGATTCAGATACTTTGGCTTGGATCCCAAATGGCTTAGTAGATTAAAAAAAAAAAAAAAACCACTGAAAACTCTCTCCAATTGTGAGATGTGGCTGATGTGTTGGTCTTCCATTTTCATGGGTCAAATGTTATTTTGTTGTCATGGATTAGCTACCATTATTCGATTTATGCAGAGAACACTGATCATTTGTGACTTGAAATACTGAGTACCCAAGACATCCTGTAATTGCTCCAAACCTGTTGTTCATTTATCAATGCTCTTTTTATAGAATCATCAGGCTGGAGTTCTAAATGGATTTAGAAAGTCTGATACCTCATGAGGCAGCAGAGTGACACGTGGTGGTTATTCTCAGCTGTACAGATTTTGATATTGAAGTTCCGGTCTAGTCTATTATTATCTCTTGGTTAAGAGTTTTTAAAAATAGCTGGTGCATAACGAAAGGGTAGGTGGGTGGGGTTGGGAGAGGGGGGCAGAGATCCCTCAGGAGGCTTCTGCAGCAAAGCAATCTGGGAGCAAGGAGGTTGGGAAGAGTGACAACGGCACAGAAGGCTTCACCCTTTCTGCACATCTTTCTCAGGGTGGTACTGAACCATCCCAGGATACTCTGCACCACTGAAGATGAGTGAGTTTGCTTCCTGGGCTTTGTAGGTCATTGAGCTTTAATTTTACCCTTATAGTTATGCCTACTTGGCCAGTGCTACAGGCCTGTAATCCCAGCACTCTGGGAGGCTGAGATAGGAGGATTTAAATTTTGAGACCCGCTTTGGCAACTTAATGACTTAGCAGGACCTATCTCGCTTTTTTAAGGACCACAGATAAGCTCAATCCCCACCACCACCAAACCGCAAATGCCCCAAACAAGCAAGCAAACAACCAAATCTTCACACACACACACACACACACACACACACACACACACACACACACACACGCACAGAGTCAAGCAAATCAACAGATCAGTTGGCTACCTTGTAGTTTTAGCCTTGTAGACAAGCCCTGACAAGAGTATACACAAAGTCTAGATAAAGCCAGTGACATGTCCACTGGTTATGCAGGCCTGTAGTGGGAGGGTCAGGCTTATGAACTCCTGGCGGACATAACTGTGAGGGAGGGGCATTTTACCCGGGAGGCCGGCATGAGGAAGCCAAAGGAGACTCTCATTTTGACAAATCTGAGGTGGGCACAGTTGGGAGCGGCAGGGATGAAAGCAACTGCTCCTCTGGACATCTTTCCAATAGGCCTTCTTCCCCAGAGAACGTTTAACTCTGCTCTTGTAGTTATGAGATGTGATCAAAAAGAGTGAATGATTAAGCTTTAGAAATTATTACAGTAAATGACACCTTGCCCTCAGTCCCTTCAAGTTCCTCCTCCTTACTTTGAGCACACCTACCTCATTGTTCTTGACAATTTCTGAAGCAGGCCTGGAAGTCCTCTTTCATGAGTGTCCTTAGCTGTGCTTTCCTGTCTGTCCTGATGTCCTAAGTTGATTCATCATGCTTGCCTTTTATGGTCATTTTGAATTTGGGGAAGAATCAAAAGTCATGTGGTACCAGATACTGTGAATATGATGGATGAGGACATATCGTTACATTTTTAAGAGTATTTTTTCCCCACTGGATGGCCCCTTGTAGCAGCATTCACCATATTTTTTTTAATCACACCTCCTAAAGACGCAGGAATGATTCAGACCCCACCAAATTCAGATGTATGCCTGATTAGAATGTTGGCATTAGATCCCTCTACTCATGGGTGCTCTTTCCTTCCTTCCTTTTACATTTCTTTTGGTTGAAGGAGAGACGGGGTCATGAGATGAGTCTGCATAGTGGGCAGATGAAGGACATCTGCCTGGGCTGCGCAGGTGGCTGGAGCCAGGCTCAGGAAGGACCAGGTCTTCTCCTGTTTGCTGTTTACTGTGGAGGTGTAGTGCCTCGCTTCTCCCCACTCTGACCCACAAAACCTTTCTACTCCTTGCTAGCACCTCTACAAAAAAGAAAAAACATAAAACATTTCAGTGAAGTTGGGCCTAGTGATGCAGCCTGTAATCCCCTCACTCTGGGAGGCCTAGGCAGGACGATGGCAAGTTTGAGTCCAGATTGGCCAATTTAGTGACTTGGTGAGACCCTGTCTCAAACCCCACCCCCAGCAAAAGACCTGAGAATGTTACTTAGTGTGAGAATCCCCGGTTAAATTTCTGGCACTACCCCTACTCAAACACAAACCAAAACCTCTCAGTGAAGAGTGGAGAGGGGCCACATGATGGAAGGCCTGAGGCTTGTGGATTGAGCCTTTCCATTGTGACACTCTGTGATCTGGCTGCTGCACACATGGACACACCCCTTACCAGGACGACTGGCTTCTTAGACGAAGTGCTTGACCCTTTGGCCTTAGTTTCTTTTATATTCATTAACATCTTGCACAGTGTTGTCGATGTAGACCTTATCAATAGGGTGGCACCTGAGAGCCCAGCTGTGTATATAGACACCTGAGTCTGTGGGTGCCAGCTGGACTGCCAGGTGGGCCACAGTAAACCCACGATCTCCAGTCCCATCTGGGAGGGGGCTGCTGCCTCCTCATTTACAGATGGAGAAAACAAAGTGCAGAGGTTTAATGACAGGCCAGGGTGTATGCAACTAAATCAATTCATTTATTCAACACACTTTAAATTTCATGGGGAATAGAAAAGGAGCCACCATGCCTGGAGCCATAGCTGGTTATGCCTAATGGTCACTAGGCAATGCACACTGGGATTGTCTGGACTAGGGGACACTCCTGAAGGACATGTCCTGGCTGAGACCCCCAATCAGCAGTGGAGGGCAGGTCCAAATTCAGGTTAGAGCAATATTTAGACTTACCGGGCCTGGTTGAGAATAGAGAGCCAAAAGATGTGCATATGTGTGCCTGTGTCAGCATGCATGGATGTGCTTTGTGTATGCATAAATATCTGTATACATGTGTGTACAATGTGTGTCTGCATGCCTGTGGGTACACTGTGTATCTGCATGCATATGTGTACATTGTGTAACTGTTTTCATGCAGGTGTATGTGTGCCTGTGTTCATATGTGTGCACTGTGCACCTGTCTGCTTGCGTGTATATGTCAGTGTTCATGTGTTTGCTTTGTGTATCTGTGTTCATGTGTATATGCCATGTACTTGGGTGCCGGTGTGTACACTGCATATCTGCATGTGTATGTGTGCATTGTGCATCTGTATGCATATGCCTGTGTGTATGCAGGTACACTGTGTTTCTACATGCATGCGTGTGTCTGCTTTTGTGCATGTACAGGAAGAGGAGTGATTGGAGTGGTAGGTGGCAGGTGTGGTGGTCACACGGCGCCACACTGCTGTATCCACGCAGGGGGACTATCTTGTGAGAATATACTGCTTTGCACTGTATTCTTGTCCCCCTGGATTTGCTGAGGGGCTGAGGAAGAGGGCTCAGGAGGGCTGGTGACTGAGAGGTTTGGCTTTCTGCCTTATCAGCAGTGTGACAGATTGGGTGGCCAGGTGAGCAGGGAACAAACCAAGAAAAACAAATATTCAGGGTGGGCAGTGGCGCTGCATCTCAGGGAAAACCAGGATAGGGCTGCAAACGTAGGGGGGGATTTCCCAAAATCGGGTAATAAATCGGAGACGGGGGCCCGCAAGGAACCCTGGGATTGCCTGCCACACTGACTACAGCACTGCACACTTGTCGACTTGCACTTTGCTGAGCAGGCAAAAGTGAGTGGTGCTGGCAGAGTTCCAGGAACCCCAAACCGAAATGGATGGGTGCTGCCAGAAGGGGACTGGCTAACAGAGTGTGGAGAGAGAGTCCAGCTCCATGTTTCCTTGCTCCCTTTGCTTAGAAAAGAGTTTTCTTCCCAGAGCTGACCAAGATGGCCCTGCCTTTGCCTGGTCTGCTCTGTCCCTGTTCTTGGGAAGACCCATGCCAGCTTGCGCTCTCTTCTAGTTCCCGCCCATTGGCCTCCTTGATTTAGCCAAGTGACTCTGCAAATGGCCTCATTTTTCCTAATGTTGGAGAAAAGCCAGTAGTGTACTTGCAGGAAAAACAACCAGTGGCCCTTTTGTCAGAGTGCCCTGTGATTCCCCCAGTCCTCGTCACCGTGGTGGGCTGACCTGAGTAAGCTGCCAGCGGGAGATGGTGGGCAGACACGGGGTTACTGGAGGCTTGCCCCCACTGCCTTGGTCTGTGGGCTCTGTCTGAGCCTCGGCAGGGGCTGGAGAAGGGGAAACACGGGGTCAGGCCAATGATGCTGGAAGGTCTATTTTTTTTCTACTTGTCTTGGCTTTCTTCTTGGAAAAAGAAATACATTGTGTGATGGAAAAATATAGCAAAACTCGCATTTTTAAAATATATTATGGTAAAAGATATATTGTCATTAATCCTTCTCAAAAACCTCCCTCTTGCTTTATACACAAATAGCCTGTCATTTTTGCCACTTTCTGAAGAACTTTTGGAAGTCTCATTTGTGAGTATTTTTAGTTGCCATGTTGCCGCTGCTCCAATGCCCCAAATCAGCTCCAAACCTTTATCTCTCATGCCCATTTTGGTTATGGGGAAGAACCAGGAGCTGTATGTGCCACTTGTGGTGAGTGAGGTGGATGAGGACACCCTGTCCTGTTTTTATGAGCTTGCCTTTCCATTGGACAGCACTTGGCAGATGCATTCATCACACTTTGATCCTACCTTATCTAGGCACTCACGAAATGAGATTTTCAGAATTGCTTCACAAGATGGCAAGGGAATGATTGTGGGGGAGTGTTTTGAAGGAGATTTGTGACCATGTGTCCTTCTTGTAATACATCCTTAACACTATATCCGGGTCACGCATTGGAGTGCCAGGGAAGAAACTAAGGCGCACTGAGGAGGGCTAGCTAGTGGATGTCCTGGAATTAAGGTGTCTGCCTGCTCCTGAGATCAGAAACTGCCAGGAATAGGGCAGAGACTAGGCCTCTACCTGCCCCTGCAGGCAGCTCAAGCCAGAGCTCAGCCTGTTTTCTTCTCTCAGTGTGATGAAGTCTACACAGCACCTTGGACCCCAGCTGTCCCAGACTGAGGCCCTGCCTGCCAGTTCCTCCGCATACAATGTGGAACTAAAGCTTCCTTATCTAAGACAGTAATTATCGTCACACTTTGGAGGCTGACAAAAGAACTGTGCCGGGCCGGGCGCATTGTAGTGGGTTTTGTGTTTTTCGGGAGATAGGTATACCTAGAACCCAGAGCCTTTCCACTGAGCTACATCCAGTCTTGTTTATTTTTACTTTTAATTTTGAAACAGAGCTTGTGCTCCTCTTGCTTTAGCCTTCCAGAGTGTTTTGAATAGGTCTGTCCTACCAGGCCAAGCTTGAAATGGAAATTTCTTTGTGTATCGATAGTCGTATTTCCTACAAGTAAACACAACTTTTCATTCTGTGATTTTTTTTTTCTTTTGTGATTCTGGCAATTGTACTCAGGTGTGCTCTGCCACCAAGCAACATCAATGTGTGTGTGTGTGTGTGTGTGTGTGTGTGTGTGTGTGTGTGTGTGTGTGTGTGTTTTCAGATAGAGTATCACTGTCTTACAAAGTTTTTAAGTCAAAAATAAAAATAGAATGAGAATGTAGCTTAGTGTAAAGACCCTGGGCTCTATTTTAAATGCCACCAGAGAGAGAGAGAGAGAGAGAGAGAGAGAGAGAGAGAGAGAGAGAGAGAGAGAGAGAGAGAGATATTCCATTTTCATACTTGGAAGAAATTAAATCAGCCAGGATTGCTGTAAATTAAGAAGTTACATTACCTGTGGATTAAAAACAAATACTTGACTATAGTAATCTTTTGGCTCATCCCCTGTGCGATCAGCTGATTTCATCTCATGCATGTTTTCAGACCCACCTCTAGCAAAGAATAAGTTTGTGGTGTGGGTGATGTGGTTGGAAATTCCTCCTTCAGCTGGTGATTAGCAGATTTCCTGGTTTACTGTGTCATTGTGGATTAATCCTGATTCAGCACCCATGATAACATAATAGTCACATAAACCCACCAACCGTTTCAGCTTGCTTTTCTGAGAATTAGCCTGCTCTTACGACTTTAGCATTGCATTAAACTGAAAGGCGTCAGACTTTTGGGTTGAGCCAGCTCTGCTTGGCTGCCAAAGGCTTTTAGCAAAATTACTTTCTCTTGGGTCACCTGGCTGCATTTTCTTTTGAAAGATGGTCTGTGTCAATGCTCTGTTTTCAGCAGGTGCATTTCTTTATGCAGTGGGATTCCAGATTAGTGCAGTGATAAGGAAACCCTGCACGTTCGTGAACTTGGTCACATTTTTGTTTCATAGTAATGGAAGCACACCATAAGTGTCACGTGCCTGTTCTCATTAAATACGCATAGGCAGGCCAGCTATTATTTACTTATTTAGAGGCAGGGTCCTGGAGTGCCCAGAGAAGCCCTGAACACAAACACAAAGACTCTGGTCACAAATGTTAAGGGTGCTGCTGCTGAGAAGCCTTGCTCAAAATTGTGTGTGTGTGTGTGTGTGTGTGTGTGTGTGTGTCTGTGATACTGGAGATTCAACCCAGGACCTTTGCACTGAGCTAAACATTCTGCCCATTTTTTTAAAAAGCTTATCTTGAGATGGGGTCTCACTAAGTTGCCTGGAGAGGGCTCAAACTTGCAATCCTCCTGCCTCAGCCTTCCAGAGCACTGGGATGACAGGTCTGTACCACCAGGTCTGATTTAATGTGTCTTTTCAAGAGGTAGTTGAAGATCTATCTGCAGGTCTGGAGGAACCTGGGGCCCAAACAAGTTCTGATGCACTGGGGTTTGGCTGAAGGCTGGGTTGTGGCAGACCGGCATCACGACTGGTGGTGTGGCATATCCTTCTGTTCTAGCAGAAGTTCAAGGTCCTGATCACTGCATGAGCAGCAAGCCACCACTACTGCTAGCAATGGCTCTTGGAGACAGTTCCTGGATACCTGAAATATTAGTGCAGAGTCCGGCAGCCAGTGTCCTGGATGGGCAGGACTCAGGGATGAGGAACACCTCTCGATGTAGGTGGAAGTTTTGTGAGTGGTGGTCTTTATTTCCCCCAAGAACCAGGTGAAGGTAAAGATGAGAGGCTTCTCGGCCCCATTACTCCTTGTGGAATTACAGCTGAGGCCAGAGGTGGGTGGGGTCCTTCGTGTAGCCAGAGAAGGTGGAGAGTAGTCACGAAGCAGAGGGCAGCGACAAGAGGCAGGCCATACTGTGCTTGTCACCATCCCTGAAGCATTTTAATTTCCGGAGAAGGGAGACCGAATGTTCTGGCTACTGTTGTGACAGGGCTGAGGAGAAGCGTGAGTGTGGAGTTGGAACCCCGGTAGCAGAACTGCAGATGAGGAGGGAGGAGAGGCCCCAAAGGTCCCTGGTTGAGAAGGGTGCCTTTGCAGACTGGGCACAGCAGCTTGGGCCTTTTCTACTCCTGGAGAAAAAAAAACAAACTACCAAAAATTTCTTAGATGCTCCTTGCTCCTTCCTTTTGCATCCTTCTTATCTGAGGTGATTTTCTCATGAGATTGTAAGGGATCCCCTGTAGGCAAGCTATTTATAACCCTCCTAAGGTGTTGAATTGCCACTGATTACCTTGCTGAGAGCCAGGCCAAATCCCTAGGTGCCTCCTCTCTTGCTTTGTTTATAGTCATACAGAACAAGCTTGCCTTTGGCCTAGTTGGTACCCAGGCTCTTGGAGGAAAGAACAGAACCTACACAAAAAGTGGGGTTTCCAGGAATTTATTATCTGCACGACTCAGAATGTTAGGATGCCACTTTTCTTTCAAAATATTTCACTGGTGGTGACCAAATGGTACCTTGCCTTTGCCTACAGCACCTGCTGGAAATTGCTTGAAGATAGAAAGTGTATTAGTTGTCCTTTGGGAGTATCTCTGCCTTCTCTTAAACCTCTCCATCAACACAGTAGATGACAGAGCTGCCTGTTGTGAGGCAAATATGCTCTCAGGCTCAGGATTGGTCATATTCAGGTGTGTGGCCTACCTAGCAGCCGCTTGTGCCACACAGGTGGCCCTTGGGGCCCCAGGGTCTCCTCTGAGGGGACAGAGACAAACCCTTGGTAGGATTCCCAGGGTCCAGGTGAGAGGAAGCAGGTGGTATGTGGAATCCTGGGCCTTCACCAAGTATGTGAATAATGCTCACGCATCTGGGATAATCTGCAAAATGTTCTCACGTGGGCACAGTCCTTCACCATGGGCTTCAGGAGGAGGCTCAAGGAATGGATCCAAAGAGCTTCTGGCTGTCTTAGTTACTTTTTGTTGCTGTGCCAAAACAACCAACACCACAATTTTAAAGAGGAAAGATGTATGTATCTCACAATTTCAGAAGGTCTCTCATATGCACAGTCTATTCATAGGGCAGCGGGCATGAAGGGATATGGCAGAGGCCGGCCAGCAGACAGAAGCCAAGTGTAGCAGGAGTGAAGGTAAGTCTGCTAGGCTAGAGCTTTCCCAGGAAGAAGATGTAATAATGATTCTTCTTTCTTTCTTTGTCTAGTTCAAGCTACCAGTTGGTCCCCTCCCTCACTTCCTGGTCCACAAGTCAACAACCACACTTGAAAGCTCTACCCTGGGGCCCTCAATCACAACAAGTTGACACACTCTTTCCAGATCAAACCCCAAATATTTGCACCTTCCAGATAAGTTCTGTTTCCCGATAACATACAGTTCTAATGCACGAGGCTTTTGGGAGACACTCAAAATCCAAACCATAGCATTCCACCCACAAAAGACTCATGTCTACCTTCTTATGCATAGTGCACTTAGTCCTTCTCTAAGAGTTGCAAAAGTCTTCACAGTTCCAACACTGCTACAAAGTCCAAGTCTAAACTCTCCTCTGAGACTCAAGGTAAACTTGGCTATAAACTCCTGAGAAAATCAAAAGTTAAGCCCTTCCAACATACAATAGCATGGCAAATGTTCACATTCCAAAAGGAAGGAACAGGAGGATAGAAAGCAATCAGACCAAAGCAAGTATTGAACCCAGCTGGGCAAAGGTTAAATCCTGTAACTCCACATCCAGCATTTGGGGAAAACTGTGCCAAGATGTCAGAGGGCCTGGGTGGCCCCAGCACTACAGCACTGCCTCTGGCTGCAGCCTCCACCTTCTCTTCTTTGGGCTGGCTCTGCTCACAGCCTGCAGCTTTTCTCAGTTGATGATCCATGCTCCTGGTTTCTTTAAATTTTCAGAGTCTCCATTGTCCTTAGGCTTCTCCTTTACAACTTCACATACTGCCCTACCATAGTCCACCTCCTGGCCTCAAAGGCATTCCTCTAAAATCTGGATGGAAGCCTCCATGATTTCAAAACTCTCATACTCTGAAAGCCTGTAAGACCAGGACCATGAGGATGTTGCCAAGGTCTGCCACTGGCTGGAGCAATAGCCTGACCCTTCTGGTTTTTGGCTGCAGCAGCCTCCAAGTGCCTGGGTGGCTGAACTCCAGGCCACTGATTGGCAAATACCTCTCTCTTTGGCCCTACAAGATACCGTGGGATACTCTTTTCAGAGCAAGGTCCTTTGCGTTTCCACCCTTTAATTGGTTAAGGGTGGGATTTTGATGATGCCTGAGAAACTCTCTAACCATCTTTTTTATAGTCCTGCTTCCAAGTACTTAGCTTCTTTTTAATGCTAATCTCTTTAACACTTCTGTGCTCTTTTGCCCCACCTTTGCAGCCCCTGCCAGGCTTACAAAACTGCAAACTTTTCACATCTTTTTTTTTCTGCTATGTTTTCCTGCTTTTTAGCACAGAGATGGCCAAAGCCACAAGCAGTACCCAAGTGACAGCTTGGACACTAGATTGCTTTGAGATTTCTTCCACCAGATTATAAGGTCCATTGCCCTCAGTCTCAGTTTTAAGCAAAACCTCTGGACAAAGGCAAATGCTAACACACTTTCTACAATAGCATAGCATGAGTGGTTTTTAGACCACTTGTTAATATAGTAGTTTTTCTTCCCATCTGAAACTTTTTGAGCTTGTTCTTTAAAAAAAAAATCTATGTTTCTATCAACAATCTGGTCTTTTGAGCTCTGACCAGAATGTTCTTTGAAGTTTGGCTCAGAGCACTCCAAGCCTTCTCAAACAGGCATCTTCAAATCCTTCCAAACTTCTCCCACAAACCAGTTCTAAAGGCTTTTAAACGCCATGGTCATGTAAAGTCACAGCAACAACCCTGCTCTCAGTACCAAATTTGTGTCTTACTTATTAATAGCTGTGACAGAATATCCAACATCTATAATTTAAGGGAGGAAAGATTTATTCAGGCCATAATTTCAGAAGGTCTCTCACACACAGTCTATTCGTGAAGCAGCTGGCATGAAGGCACATGGCAGGGGGTGGAGCTGCTTACCCTACTGCAGACAGAAGCCAGGAGTGAATAAAAGTCTATAGATTGTCTAGAAAAGAGCTTTTCCATGAAGCAGCTGTAACAATGTTTCTTCTTCCTTCCTTTGCTTAGTTAAAGCTACCATCCCCCACCCCCAGTGATTGCCTCTCATGGGTGCCCCTCCCTCATTTCCTAGTCCCCAAGTCAACAGAACACTGAAAGCTCTGCCTCCACCCCACATCACACACCTTCCAGCTATGTTCTGCTTCACAATAACCCCTGGTTCCAATACATGAGGCTTTTAAAGGATACTCAAGATCCAAATCATAGTATTGGCATACAATTATCTCCGGGGCCTATGCAGGAAGCCATTGGATCAGGGCCCAGACCATGGGAGCATCTCTGTGTAGCATGTTGGGAGGAGGGCTCTGGATCCCTGGGAGTAGAAACATCGACGTGCACCTGGAAGCAGGAAGAAGGCTGAGAGCCTTATAGAGATGACTGCTCAGGAACTGGAAAGGATGGTGAAGGCCAGGCATGAAGGGTCCAGAGGCCAGTCCCTGGACACCTGGACACCCCATAAGGGTTTGAAGTTTTTTGTTTTTTTTTTTTAAATAAGGAATGGAGTTCTCTTCCAGGGAATAAGGGATGGAAACGTAGGCTGAGGGCACAGCCACACTTAGCACACACAGAGTGTGTGTGGGTATAGATGCCTAGGAGTCTTTATTAGAGTCCCTGTATTGCCCTGTGAGAAAGAAATCCCACCATCACTGTCTCCCCTTAGGAAACTGAGGCACAGAGATCTCCGGCCACTGTCCTGGGTTGGGCCAGAGAGGGTGATCCAGAGACTGCAGCAGGATGAGGTCCAAAGAAAGGTGGAAGCAGGGAGGAAAGGAAGAGATAATTTCCTAAACCGGAGCACTGGAAAGATAGTTTATGAATTGATGGGGCAGCAGAGCCACTAAGGCAGCTCCTCCGTTCCGGGCACTCAGCCAGCATGTACATTACCTTCTAAGGATAACCAACTGGCAGGAGCTCCAGAGCAAGGGATTTAGTATGACTTATTTATGAATTATTAATTTATGCATGAGCGTGCAGGAGTGAATTAATTTCTTTCCAACCCCACAGTACAGACAGCAAGTTTTGGGCTGTCTATCCAGACTCTGTTGAATGACCCAGGCTTTAGGCACTGTGTCTATGCTGTCCATGTGCCCTTAACAATTAGAGCTTATCATACCATCGTCAAGACTAAATCAATTACCTGTGTGATAGTCAACTATTAACACGGACCAGACACATAGCAGTTGCTTGATTTGCTACTTGTCATCTGCTGGGTTGGTATAAAAAGCCTCATCCACGTTGGCTGCGATGTGCACTCCCTGCTAAAGTGAGGTGAGGCTAGCTGTGCCTGGGCTTAGTCTCCGCATTTGCCCAGGCTCCTCAGATGCTCAGTGATGAGCTTCTCTGTACCCTGCTTTTCCCCTTCTGCTCCTTGTGCTCCTGGTTTCTCATTTTGCTTTGTCCCAATTACAGCGACATAAGCATGTGAATATTTATTGTTACCTCTCATTCTTTTTCTAGTAAAAAGGATGTAAATACAAAAAAAAAAAGAAAGAGAAAGATTCAACAAAGCAGTCCTCTGTCTCATACATTCAGCAAACTGTGTAGTATCGGGACAGAAAAATCGTGAAAATTGTTGCGGGCTTTTGTATCTCATTTCTCTTCCCTTACCACCACTGAAATCTTCTCCCTGCCTGGGGCACCTCCTGAACTTGAGAAGGAGAGTGTTAAGTGAATGAGAGTAGCCGTGTGAGCTTTTTCTGAGCAGATTGAAACTATCCTGATGCCTTTTCACTTGTCTCTTTTACTCCCATTGACCTCATTTTGATTTTTTTTTCCTCTTCTGGAAAGAGAGGAGCACATCTCAGCAATTTGTACCTTCTCTTCTGGTTCCATTGGTTTGAATCGACAGCCAGAGGTGTGGTGTTTCCATACCTGGGGGGTGGGGGGTTATTTCCAGAAGTGGCAGGCAAGAGTCCTTTTCTGGTAACTCTTCTGCAGCTGGGCCAGTGGGATTCACTGGAGCCCAGAAGAAAGTACTCCTCATTATGCCCCTGCTGTGAATGATGTGATCTATACTGTCAGGCTGATATTAAAATTTAGCTGCACGGAAACTTAGGTTTGGCAGGTTAGGAATCCAAAGCCACTTACCTAATGACATTGGGTGAAAGGAGCCCCCAGCCTGGCCCAGACCTCTGCTCTCTCTTGACTTTCATAGATCCAGTTTTGAGGAGCCTCCATTCTGATGAGGTAGTCAGGATCACCTCAGCCTTCACCTGCTCAGGTGCTGAGGTCCCTTAAGAAGGTTTTGTGATACGTAAGGCAGATGGTCAACTTGATTGGTTTGCAATCTTTCCATGCGATTAGCAAAGGGAACTTCTGAGTGTATCTGGGTATGACATTGGAGGTCTATGCCTGGTCCCTGGGCCCTTCCTTTCTGGCATTGTTTCTCTATTCTGCTTCCTGGATGCCATGAACCAAGCAGCTGTGCTCCACCACACATTTCTGCCATGATGTTCCTGTCCTGGAGCCAGTCTGCCATGAACCAAATCTCCTGAAACCATGAGCTAAGTAAACCCTTTCTCCTTTAAGCTGTGGGTGTCAGTTACTCACAGCTTTCCCCAGCAATGGGAAAGCTGACTCATACAGTTTTATTCTGAATAGTTTGAGAATGACTGCAGCACACATTGTGGGCTCCTTGTTTTTCTTCTTGTTCTAGGTTATAACCTAAGCACATTTTTAGTCATGTGGCTAAGAAATGATATGTGTCTCTGTCAATTCTCAAAGATACATATTATTACATACAGTAACAAAAAACCTGAACAAAATAGAACTCACGGTGCCAGTTAGTGTCCATTTCCTACCCCAGGCTCACCCCTGGCTCTTGCTCAGCACGGCCTAGTTTAAAACCTTCTTGTCACCCTGCCTGAGTTTTACCACCCTTAAAGCCCCACATTCTCTCCACTTGTCTTATTTTTCTGTTGCTGTGACAAAATACCCAACATGTACAAATTAGGGAAGGAAAAATTTGTTTTAGCTCACAGTTTCAGAAGGTCACAGTCAGTTCACAGGCAGCTGGCAATGGTGGAAGCACATAGCAGAGGTGGAGGTGGAGGCAGCTCCTCACAGCATTGCAAACAAGAAGCCACATCCTGGAAGGAAGGAAGTAGCCTATACCCTTACAGGACCCGTCCCAGTGACCCACCTCTTCTGGGTCCAGCCTCTATTCCACTGCTTCTATGTTTAAGCTCCTAATCTCCCACGTGCCTATAGTCTATAATCTACCACATGCCTGTCTTCCACCACATACCTATCATCTACCACACAACCCCTCCAGGCCAGGCCCCCGTCTCCCAACAGCACGTGGCTCCATAGAGAATCCATAACACCCATACATGAGATTTTGGAGAACATTCCAGATACAAGCCACAACACCACTCAAGCCCCACTGAAGTCTCCAATGTGGGAGCTTCCAAAATGTACTGTGTGCATAGTCTCCTGATAATAATCGCTGCCCTGCCTGTACCAGGAGGGCACTATGACATGGGTGACATAACATTGCTTTGGAAGTTTTAGTTCTGACATTTGATGTTTTAAACATTTATTACTTTGAGATCATTGTAGAAACATGCAATTGTAAGAAACAATATAGTTGGTATACCATTTACCCTCAGGTGTATCACCTGAGAGATTATTCATGCAATTTACTCACCCAGATCTTGCCAATGTTACATGCACACTGGAGTGTGACTGTGCGTGTGTGTGTGTGTGTATCAGTGTTTTTACTGGACAGCTGTATAAAAGATCTTATATAAACTGTTGTGTATCATTTTTTGTTGTTGTCATTGTAGTGGTGGTACTGGGAATTAACTCAGGGTTTTTCACTAAGCCACATCCTCAGGTCCTATTTTCTATAAATCTATTTTCATCTGGGGTAAGGCCTTGCTATGTTGCCCAGGTTTGGCTCAAATTTGCCATCCTCCTGCCTTAGCCTTTTGGAGTGCTGGAATTATAGGCCTGCACCTTCACTCTTGACTTCTGTTGTGTGTCCTCATGTGGCCATCACACAAGTCTATACCTGGGTCCGATAACATAGGTGATAGATTTACACTGTTCATGCTTACAGCCTCCTCATGATGCCTGCATCAGATAGAACATGGTAAATGTTTACTAAATATACTATGTAAATAAATACACGACAGCAAGTAGAAAGAGCAGCAATCGCTGGGCCACCTGATCTCAGGAACGGAACTTCCTTAGATAAACGTGTGGTCTTGTAGAAGTGATCTCCCACATTCAGCACTTGGCTCACTGATCAAGGACTTTTTTTTCACTATCTTCTGGCTGAGAAGACTCTCTTCTTATATTCAGACTTTGAGGCCTAGATCTATGGAACAAGGAATCTGGATTAGTAATCTCTAGGTTCCATTCTCACTTTGAAGGCCTTAGAATTTCAGAAATGATGACATCCCTTAGCATTCTAAAACTGACTTTCTCCTCTTAAACGTTTTCGACCTGTTACATGAGTTTATCCATTCAGAATTTGTTTAATTTTCATGCTTCATGCCATGGAAGAAAAATCATCTTTAACTCAATTTCTTATCAATTTAGAGACTAAGCAAAAGATCTCATTTGCACGAAGATTCTAGAGAAGGTTGTCAGATGGAGAAATATATGGAAACCTTAGGGATCTGGGCAGGCTGTGCTGCTCTGTGCACAGTAATATGCATTCCTGCGAGAGTTAGGTGTTGAGTAGCGTTGGGGACATCTGTTCCCTGCAGGCTTTCACCATGCAGTCCCCTTCTCATAGAAAAGCTGAGTTCTGCCTTCCACTAGGGGCCCTAAGGCAACTATTCCTCTCTATATCTTCTTCTCTGTGGGCCAGGGTGACTGCCTCTATCTCAGCTGCTGGGGCCCAGAGGTCCCTCCCTTCCACACAAGTCCTTACTACCACTGTGGCAGGAGGGATTGCCTGGGCACCTGGACTCAAACCCAGTGCCCTAGCTTCAGAGCTCACCTAAAGCGTTTGCTTCTGCTTTCCACAACCTGGTTCCAGAGAGCACAGACCATTAGCAAACTCTAGGAAACTCTACCCGAGGGTTCTTTCTATATAAGAGAACCTAAGTCCCTGGTGAAATAACCAGTCATGCTTGACTTTATGTGTTACTCTTGAACCTTCTCAGGGCCAGGAGGGGGTCCACCTATCAAAAGCTGTCCCTCTCCTGTTACATGAAGCAGAAATGAGCAGAGAAAGGTGAGGGAAGTTAAATTTCCTGGGGGAGCGGCAAGCTTTTGTTGGCAGGGCTGGCGGGAGAGCAGTGTGAAAATTTGCGACGTGGGCTCCTCTCTGGCTCTGATTGTGTGTTAGTTTTTTTCTTGTCCCTGGGACAAAGTACTCAATAACTGAAACTTAAAGGAGGCTCACAGGTTGGCTCAAAGTTCCAGTGGGTTTAGTTCATGGTGTGCTGGCTCCAAAGCAGAAAGAACACGTGGAAGGGCTTGGGAGGGGAAAACCGCTCCCCACATGGAGGCCTGGAAGTGCAGAGAGAAAGGAAGAGGTACACCTAGGTCACACCTGCAGTAATCTTTGATTTCAAGCTTTGCATTTTCAGGGACATTTTAAATTTAAACTGTAAGAGAACTGGTGTATGACTTTGGGGGGCTCCATGGTTTTGGGCTCAGTTTCCTGACTGGCTGGGCAAGGTAGCACTTCCTATGGCAACGGCACTGTGTGATGGTTCACCGAACAGATACAGGAAAAGGGTATGGGTACAGGGAGTGACTGAAACCCACGCTGATGTTCAAATTAAAAAAAAATTACAATAAAGGACACATTGCCAAGAACGATGGGATAAATATGTTCAAAACAAAGGGCAATGTATCTTTTAAGGTACTAGATTTTTAAATTCAATTGTTCACCATATGTTATGGCCACTCCTCTTCCATCAACCATCTGTAATAATTTCTGGCAAATAAAAGCACGACAGTGTGTCCTCATCCACCGTGTGTCCTGGATCTGGTGCAGTGCAACTTCTGACTCTTCCCCAAAGTCCAAATGACACTGAAAGGTAAAGGTGAATTGACTCAGAACATCCGGGCAGCCACAATAGCACAACTAAAGGCATCCTTGAAAGAGGACGGCTAGAAATGCTTCAGAAAAGGGCAGGATCCAAGTGTGGTGGCCCGGACCTGTAATTCCAGCATTTTGGAAGGCTGAGGCAGGAGGACTGCAAGTTTGAGCCTAGCATGGGCAACTTAGTGACTTAGCAAGATCTTGTGTCAAAATTAAAAATAAGAAAAAAGGGCTGGGGAGATAGCTTCACGTGAAGACCCTGGTTCAGACTCCAGTACTACAAAAAAAAAATAATAACAAGTAAAATAAAATAAAGGAAGTGACAAGAATGATGAGATAAACACGTCTGAAGTGGTGGGGAGTATTTCAGGGGGACTCATGGCAAAGTGTCTTTGTAACACGTGTTTTAAAATCTCCCTACTTTTGGATCGCATCTCACCTTCTGAGGACACCATACAAGTTACTTGGCGGCCTTGCCCTTTCCCTCCTAACCTGGCTGAGCACCTCCAGACCTCAGTCTGTGTGGGTGGACTGTGTATCTCTGGGGTGGCACAGGGAAGGGTGTGATCAGGTAGAAGTGGGCACTGCTGATTCTGTCTCACCTTCAGACTCGAAGGTAACACTGATCCCTGATGAAATGGTAGAACTCCCGGGAGAGACGGCGTATGTGCACATCGCCTGCAAAGCCGTGGAAGGGGAACCCCTTCTTGCTCTGAAGCTGGGAAGGTGGGGAAGGTGACAGGTCACACACCAGAAGACTCAGGAGGACTTTGAAAGATCGGGACCTCAAGGAAGAGCTTGCTCACCTGAGAGCCTTGGGAAATGGGCCCTCTGAATTGAGAGGAGTCTCACTGTTTGCTCCCTCAGGCAAGAAAATTAGTGGGATTTTATAAGCCACATCGCAGCATGTGAGCACCTCAACTCTGGTGAGCCTGGAAATGCACGGGTTGCATTCCTGAATTGGAATTCTCTCAACAGAGCTTCTCATCACGTGTGCATTCATATGTTACCGCATCACAGATGACTTTTCTGACTTGGTCGCACTCTGAAAAGAGTTTAAAAACACAGTCCAGTGCTCTCTTGCTGGCTGAATTTGAGAAGTCATTTTTCATACAATTTGAAATTGAAGTCCCGGTAGATGTTTTCCCCAGCGCTTCAGGAAATCCTTTATCAATTCCCATTAGCTCAGTCACCAAGCCAGAGAGTGCTCAGGCCTGAATCCTTTCCTGAGCAAGGGAAACTCACCACTCCTCAGGCTGGGAGAAACTCCTCAAAGTTATTCTGGGGTTGGGGGGGGGGGGGGGTTGTCAGCAGGAAGTCTTGGGTCCAGGGGGAAATGCACACCAGCTCCCATCACATCTCCTGGGAAGCTCCTTCCTTGCACCTACCCCACTGAGAAGGAAGCCAGACCTTTTAGGATTTGAGCAGCTAAGTAGAGAAACTGGTTTCTTT